>VWPU01002482.1:0-14199 GCA_013398955.1 Callaeas wilsoni
GTGCTGGGGGAACATTCGGACTCGACGATCTCAGAGCTCCTTTCCAGCCTTAGGGATTCCAGGATTCTGTGACTTTCCCCCCAGTCTGGAGTCACTGAGGAGCTCCTGGGAGTTGCTCTGTGGCTGCTCCGAGTCCCTGGCACAGGAGAGGAGCCGGACGTGTCCCAGGACAGGCCCCGCTGTGGTCCCCACTTGTCACCGGCTCCCTCTGGGGCACAGCTCCTTGATCCCGACCCTCTGCACCTCACCACCCCACTAATTGCTTATTTATCCAGCTGTCCCCCATCCCGACAGGGACATCCATGTTTAGGTACAGGAATGTTGAGGGAAAGCACAGGAAAGCCTGGCTAAGGTCAGGGACACCCTCAGCTTTCCCAGGATCCACAAATCCTGCTGTGCCAGCAGATCATTGGCATAATTCCTGCTTCCCTGTGTCCTGGTTTTCCCCAGTCCCCTTCTCCTCCCTGCTCCTGGAATTGTGTCCCAGAAGGGCTCAGCTCAGGGGCTGAAATGAGGCTGAAAGTTCTGGAATTCCTCCCATCACTTTTTTCAGCCTTTACTGCAACATTCGCTTTTCCCCCTTCGTTTCCACAGTCTTTTTTTAAGGGATTTTAACCACTCTGGGGTTGGTGGATGCAGGGAGCTCCAAGGCCATCGGGGTTTTGTTGGGAATGTTCACCTCGTGTGGTGCAGGACTCTGGTCCGGCTGAACCACCCTGAATTCCAGCCCCACTCCTCGCGTCCTGCGGGCGTGGGAAGGCTCTTCCCAAGATTTGCTGTTTCCGGGCTTTGGGGCTCAGGAGGGTCCCAGGAATGTTTGGAAAACGCCTCAGCTGCCCCGGAGGACTTTGTGGTGGTGTCCAGAAGGGAGCTATCTCAAAAATAACAAGTGATAGGGGCGGAAGTGAAGTGATTTGGAAGGAATTTCCCTGGAGAACATTTGTGTTCTAAGGTAAAACTCAGTTTAACGCAAAGGGAAATGGTGAATTCCCAGTCTTTTCTCATCCTCTGGTTAGGGATTCGAACCATGGAATGGTTTGGGTTGGAAGGGACCTTAAATCCCATCTAATCCCAACCCCTGCCAACGGCAGGGACACCTAATTCAGACTGGAACAGCTCATGGAAAACTTGGTCCAAGTCTCCTCTAAATTTGCTGAATTTTTTGTTAAATCAGGAATCTCTGAGCCTTTTCCATGTAAATTTTGAGGATCTCCAAGGCTGGAGGCTGCCCAGCCTCTTTGTGCCCCTGCTCCAACATTTGACCACCCTCTGTGGAATTTTTTTTCCCTGTTTAATTAATTTTAATTCCCCCTGCTGCATTTTCTCCCTTTTCTTTGTTTTGCTGAGTGTTTCCAAGGGGATCCTGGATCCCAGAATCCGGGATTAGATGTGCTTCCTCGGCCTTCTCCTCCTGCTCCTTCCCCAGCTGTCCCAGTCCTGCTGGGCTGATGCTGATATTCCACATTTAGGGCTTATTTTGGCTCCTAAAAATGCTTCCTGGGGACATTTAAAGACCCAAATCCAACCCTGGTGAGCAGTTCCAGTTTTTTCCTGATTATCCCTAAAACTGGAGGGAGAGGGAGCCCTCTTGGGAGTGAGGTCTTGGCCTGAGAGGCATGGGCTGCAGCCGTGGGAATCGTGGAGAAATGAAAGGAGTGGGATGGGGATGGCAGCGAAGTTGGGAGGATTCTGTCGCTCTGGCTGTGTAAGAGGGCAGCTCTGAGGTTGCGAGGAGAGGCTTTGGATCATAAAATCATGGAGTTGTTGAGGTTGGAAAAGCCCTCTGAGGTCACCAAGTCCAGCCCTGCCCGGGCCACCACTGCCTCATGTCCCTGAGTGCCACATCCACGGGCTGTGAAGTCCCTGCAGGGACGGGGACTCCCTGCTGCCGGGGCAGGACAGCCCTTTCCACAGGGAATTTCCCCTGATTTCCAACCTAAACCTCCTCTGGCACAGCTTGGGGCCATTTCCATTCTCCTGTTGTTCCCTGGGAGCAGATCCTGACCTCCCCCAGCTGCCCCCTCCTGCCAGGGACCTGTTCAGAGCCAGAAGGTCCCTCTGGAGCCTCCTTTTCTCCAGACCGAGCACTCCTGGAAGATCCTTGGGCTCAGCTCAGCTGAGCTCAGCCTATCCCTGAACCTGTCCGTAAATAAACCCCTGGGAGAATTCTCCTGTGCAGCCCAGAAACTCCAAACTTTATTTTATTTTTTCGAGAGGGTGTTTGTGGGGAGCTCTGGAGCTGTAAATTCACACCCCCCTTCCCCCCCGTTTCATCCCGCTCCAGCAGGGCTCGGAGCCCAGCTGCAGTCGCTGTTTTCCTGCTCTTTATGTTTCTCATCCTAAAGCCCTATAAGCACTGGGAGCTGGGAAATGATTCCCATCCTGTTTGCAATAAATCCCTGGTTTTATGAAGGGTCCCGAGCCGGCTGGACATGAATTCTCCGCGTGTTTACAAATATTTGTGCAGGAAAAAGGGTGAGCAATTCCAGGACGGGCTTCTGACGCATATTCCCCCTGTTTCAGTCCTTTGTTCAGGAAAACCTGGAAGCCAGGCCGGTGCTGTACAATGAACAAACGCTGCCGTCGCATTCCGGGAGCGGCCGGAGCAGCGGGGACGGGAGAAACTCCCACCAAAAAGGGGTTTCGGGGTCGTGTTTTATGGAAAGGGATGGGAAAGCTCCGGCTCGGGGGGTTGGAAGTTGCTGTACACAAAAGCTGGGATGTGCCGCGTGCTCCCGAGGGCAGCCTTGCCCTCGGAGAGGGTTTTCCGTGGATCCTTTGGAATCCACGGGGCTTGGCTGTGGAGAAAAGCGTCTCTTTCATGGTTTGAAGGTGGGAGCTGGAGGTCTGGGGGACTTGTGATCTTCAGGTTTCACCTTTTTTTTTGTGGGGGCTTAATCATCTCCTCGCAGCCTCAGAGCAGCCCACAGGGGCCGTTTGGGGAGCAGGGATTTGGCTCTTCCCTTCAAATCCCCTCTCCTGCCTCCGTCTTGCGGTGGAGGATTGAAACCCCACGGAATCCTTCAGGATACGAACTTGTTGGGAAAACCAGAGGCTGAAAAGCTGCTCCTGTTGCATCTTGTCATGGTTTCAGGTATTAACCAAAGGACAAGGGTGGATCTGTGTAAAAACTCTTTATTGGGATGCTCCAGGACATGTTTTCCACAGGTGTTGGGTAGGAAGGTTCATCCTGTTTTTGTTTCTAGACCCTGGAAGTGCTCGGAGCCAGGTTGGACGGGGCTTGGAGAAACTTTGGATAATGGAAGGTGTCCCTGCCCGTGGCAGTAGGTGGAACTGGGTGGTCTTCAAAGTTCCTTCCAAGCCCCGTGTCCAGCTCCCCGCGGAGCTGCGGGGAGTTCCCGGGTCCGTGTCCCATCGGGATGGAGCTCCACAGCTTCTCTGGGCAGCCTGTCCCAGTGGTGGATCATCCTCCTGGGAAAAAGGGGTTTTCCTGCCAATTTCCGTGGGAATTCCTGCATTTCGGTTTGTCCCAAGCAGAGCCTGGCTCTGCCTTCTCAGCTTCCCGCGTCGGGTCCCTGTCCAGGTCCCTGGAGTCCCCATCCCTGGAGGTGTCCAAGGGGTGGAGTCCCCATCCGTGGGGGTGTCCAAGGGGTGGAGTCCCCATCCCTGGGGGTGTCCAGGGAGGGGCTGGATGTGGCCCTTGGGGCCGTGCTCCAGTGGACACGGTGGAGTTTGGTCGCCGGTTGGACTCAACGACCTCAGAGGCCTGGGTTCCACCCTGGTGATTCCCGTGCTCCTGGGACTCCCAGTATGCCTCCAGCTCTTCCTCCAGCTCGGCCACAGCCACCTGCAGGGGACAGGGGTGAGTGAGGGTGGCCCTGGCCGCCGTCACGGTTCCTGGCCTGGGTGAGGTGTGCGGGGCCATCTCTGGGGCTCTCCCAAGGGCTCCGTGGTGGCTCCCGGTGTCCCACGGGCGCTCTGGGCTGGGTGGCCCTGGCAGCCTCATCCCTGGGGGGACTGGCCCTGGTTGCCCCGTGTCCCACCTGTACCCATGTCCCACCTGTGCCTGCCCGTGTCCCACCTTTACCTGCCCGTGTCCCACCTGTACCCGTGTCCCACCTGTGCCTGCCCGTGTCCCACCTTTACCTGCCCGTGTCCCACCTGTGGCTGGTTCCCTGTGTCCCACCTGTGCCTGTGTCCCACCTATTATTCCCTGTGTCCCATCTGTGGTTGTTTCCCTGTGTCCCACCTGCAGTTCCGTGGGTCCCACCCCTTATTCCCTGTGTCTCACCCGTTATTCCCACATCTCACCTGCAGTTCCCTGTGTCCCACCCGTTATTCCCATGTCCCAGCTACAGTTCCCAGTGTCCCATCTGAGGTTCCCAGTGTCCCACCCGTTATTCCCTGTGTCTCACCCGTTATTCCCACGTCTCACCTGCAGTCCCCTGTGTCCCACCCGTTATTCCCTGTGTCCCGCCCGAAGTTCTTTGTGTCCTACCTGTTATTCCCTGTGTCCTAACTGCAGTTCCCTGTGTCCCACCTGCAGTTCCGTGTGTCCCACCCATTATTCCCTGTGTCCCACCCCTTATTCCCTGTGTCTCACCCGTTTTTCCCACGTCTCACCTGCAGTTCCCTGTGTCCCACCCGTTATTCCCAGTGTCCCACCCGTTATTCCCTGTGTCCCACCCGTTATTCCCGTGTCCCACGTGCAGGCAGGAGGAGCCGTGGGAAGGACTCCTCGGCACAGCCGATCCCATCCCTGTCCCCCAGGCAGCTCCGTGCGTCCCCATCCCCTGTCCCTCACCTGGCCCCTTCTCCAGGGGTTCGGCTGCCCCTTCCTGGGCTGGGATTTGGGATTTGCCTTCTCTGCCGTGCGCGTGGTGCTGAGCCTGACAGGGATCAGGGATCCTCAGAGGGATCCCGGGAATTGCTGTCTCCCGAGTGAGGGGCTCAGGGCATGGCACAGCCCCTGTGTCACAAAGGGCCCTGGGACACCCCGGCAGCCACAGGACTGTCTGGATCCAGCTGGAAGTGCTAGGAATTGGTTGGAAGTGTCTGGAATTGGTTGGATGTTGTTGGAACTGGCTCCGGGGCAGACACAGCTGCTTTGGGAATTCCATCCCAGGGCCTCCCCACTCTCCCAGCTAGGAATTCCTTCCCAACATCCCACCCCAATCTCCCCTTTCCCAGTGGGAAGCCATTCCCTGTGTCCTGTCCCTCCATCCCTTGTCCCCAGTCCCTCTCCAGCTCTCCTGGAGCCCCTTCAGGCCCTGCCAGGGGCTCCGAGCTCTCCCTGGATTTTTCCCTTCTCCAGGGGAACATTCCCAGGTGTCCCAGCCTGGCTCCAGAGCAGAAGGGCTCCAGCCCTGGAGCAGCTCCGTGTCCCTCTGGATCTCTCCAGCAGCTCCAGCTCCTTGTGCTGTTGGCCCCGGGGCTGGGGCAGCTCTGCAGGTGGGGTCTCACCTGAGGGGCACGGGGGCAGAATTCCCACCTTTCCTGCTGCCCAAACTGTGGGATCAGCCCAGGGCTGGAGGGTTCTGGGCTGGGCCATTCCAGCCTCATCCACGACATCCCAAATCCTTCTCCCAGGGCTGCTCTGTCTCCATCCCTTCCTTCTCCTCCCAGCCTAGATCTGTGCTGGGATTTCCCTGACCCAGGTGCCAGACCTTCCACTTGGTATTTTGCCCTTCCTGAGGTTCCCACTGTCCCACCTCTCCGGCCCATCCAGGTCCCCCTGGACGTCCCATCCCTTCCAGAGTCCTCTCATTCCATGGCCATTCCCCTCCCAGCATCCCAGATGTGCTTTCCACTCCTCAGAGCATGACCTGTGGGACGCTGTGGACTCCGCGGCGTCCTTTCATCTGGAATTTTCTGTTCGGATCAGCTTTTGCAATTATTGCCTCAAAAAGGGGCACAATCCAAGCTGGAAAAGGGCTGCTGGGACACGGCTTCTTTCCCAGCACAGAGGGTGCAGCTCACCCTGGATGTGCTGGGAACACGAGGTTTATTTACGAGTTCATCCCGTTTTTATTTCTCCCAGCTCCCGGAGCGTTCCCCCCTGCTCTGCCAGGGGAGAACACAGTAACAGGGATGCAAAGGCGATTTTTCCAACCCAAACATTTCACGGCGGAGCTGTGGGAGCGAGCCGAGGCTCCCGGCCGGGACGGGGTGTGCGGGACGGGAGCTCGTCTGCTCCATCCCGTGGGATCCAGGGAGAGGGGAGAACAAAGGGCTTTGACCTCAAATCCCCTCGTGGAAACTTCCCCATTTCGGGATCATTTCGGCTCTCTGGGAGCTTAAACCCCACGGCACTGTGGAAAAAGGGTGGGATTTGGTGCAGGTTGTGTTCTCTTCCCTACGTTTTCCTTCCTCCTCCCTCTGGACCTGCCCTTCATCCTCTTCAAGGACCCATCCTGCTCTTTCCCTAACTGGAGGTTACTTTTTCCCCCAAATGGATGGGAGCCCTGACAAGAGCTGATAACTCTGGGGGTCGGATCCTTCCTTGCCGGGCTCGTGACCGATTCCCAGCGCTTCCTTCCCTCCTTCCTTCCTTCCCGGAGCCCGCGCACGGAGCTTTCCCCACCAGCAGTGTCCTCCAGAGGTTTTCCGCACGGTGGCCTCGCATGGAAGACCCTGTGGGGCTTGTCCTGGATCTGTTTGTTTCCCTGGCAGCTCATTCCTGATAAAGTTTTAATGGATTTTAAATATATCATGAAACAGGCACGGGGCTGGCATCCGGCTCCGCTCGTTTTTGCGCCGGGAAGTGTCGGGGTGGGATTTTCCTTGGGGAGAGGTGGAGGAGAAAGGCACATCCCGGCGCCTTTAACCTTGCAGGGTGCCCAGGATGGGGGGAGACGGCCAAAACCCCAACGTGAATGTGTTCGGTGCTGCTGCTGGGGATAACGAGGAAATCTCCGTCGACATCATCACTTTGTAACTTCTCCGGAGCCGGGCTCCGGCAGGGGAGGGAGAGGCTGGAGTGGGAACGGCTCCGCTGAGTTTTCCAGATGAAAAACACAGGCTACTTGTTCAGCCCGTGGAGTTTAGGTCAGCTGGAGTTATGGGAAACAGATGATCGCCGGTGCTCCGGCCGGGCTCTGACAGATCTCCCATTGTTGAGCGCCGGGATCCTCCGGAGCCGTGCCGGGCGCGGGGCTCGGCCGGGCCCGGCCTCCCCCGCAGCTCTGGATCCAAGGGTTGGGCTCCCTGGGAGGGATTGCAGCGAGGGAAAGGCTGGGTGACAAACATGGGAGGCTTCTGCTCTCGGGATCAAAATCCGGGCTCCCAGGAATGCTTGGGAGGGGGTTCCCTGTGAGCACTGTGGAGCCCGTGCCGTGAAGGTGTCTTTGAGGGATGCTGGAGTCCTGGAATTGGTCGAGTGGGAAGGACCTTAAATCCCCTCCCATCCCATTCCATCCATGGGCAGGGACACCTCCTGCTATCCCAGGTGGATCCAGCCTGGCCTTGGACGCTTCCAGGGGCAGCCGCAGCTGCTTGGAAATCCATTCCAATCCCTCTGTCCCCTCCCAGCCATGAATTCCTTCCCACGATCCCATCCCAATCTCCCCTTTCCCAGTGGGAAGCCATTCCCTGTGTCCTGTCCCTCCATCCCTTGTCCCCAGTCCCTCTCCAGCTCTCCTGGAGCCCCTTCAGGCACTGGAAGCTGCTTTAACCCTTTTTAGGATCACTGCTCTGAAATCAGTGCCCCTTTCCTTGGGAATCTCTTGTCCTCCGGGATGCAGGGGACTAATCCTGGGTAACTCCAGGTGGGATAAGTCAGGGGCTGAGCTTTTCTTTTGTTGCAGCATCTGAAAAATTCAACCTTCCCCCGGCAGCCCGGGAGCTCCTTGCCCTTTCCTCATTCCCATGGGGAAATCCGGGAGCAGGGCGGGCTGGCCAGAGTGGGGCAGGTGGATCTCGGGATGCTCGGGCTGCTGGGAAGTTGGGAGCGGGGGTGAAGCAGTGGAGAAGCCTCTGTGGCAGGAGGGGGTCTCGGGGTCTGTCCTTGGAGCAGCGGCAGGAGCTCCTCGTTCGGGAAGGGCCGGAGCTGTGCCCGGCGCTGCCATGGCCGTAAATTCCGGATTTCGTCGGCTGAATCCGGCATCAAAGCCACGGGAAATCGGGAGAAGGAGCGGATCTCCGGCTCGTCCCCAGCGTCGCTGCCCTGCCCGGGAGCCTCTGCTGGCTCTGCCCCTCACGGCTAACCTGAGGGCTCTGAATCTCGGGAGCAGCTTTGTGCCTGTGCTTTTCCAGCCCTTTGGAGCACCAGTGACGGGGAAAGCCGGAGCCGGCACTCCGGAGAGGTTCAGCGTCTCTCCCGCCTGGCCCTGCTCCGCGCCCGGCGCTTCCCTTCGCTCCCGAGCCCTTCTTCCCTCCAGCTGTTCCCAAGGGAAAGCTGGAACATCCCAAAAGACCCCCGAGGGAAGTCCTGTGGAGGACTGGAGCCTTTCTGTTCCTGCTGGATGAACAAATCTCTTTTGATTCCGTAGAATCGGGGCGACAGACCCAAACTCGATGTTTTAACGGCTGGCCTCGTGTTCGGTGTTGATCCAAGCAAAGCCCTCTTTGACTGGGATGATGGGATGGGAAATCCATCTTGGACGAGGGCAGCACTCCTGCCTCGGGCTGATTTGAGGAAAAGCTGAGGTACCCACTCCTGGCTGAGCAAATGAGGCCTCCTGGAACCCTGCGCTGCCCTCGGGAGATGAGCCGAGTGGCTCCAAAGACATGGAATTCCCTCCTGATACTCCAGGGAAAAGAAAACATCTCTGGTTCACACTGAAACCTGGGAAATGGGATTGAAGTGGAATTCGCGTCTTGGATTCCTCGGACGATTTGCTGTGGCCCCTTGTGTGTCACGTTAGAACTTCCCTCAGGCTGAAAATCCCTGAAATTCCCTGGATTTGGAGGTTTGTGCCTCCCTCCAGACGCTTTGCTTGCAGCTGGGATGCAGGAGCTTGGCCTGGATGGGGACAGACCTGATCGGAAAACAGGGAATAGTGTCAGTCTGTGCTCCCAGGGAACGGGGAGAGGATGAGGGGAACGGCCTCAGGCTGTGCCAGGGGAGGCTGAGGTTGGATATCGGGAAGAATTTCCTCCAGGAAAGGGTGGTCAGGAACTGGAACTGCCCAGGGCAGGGGTGGAGTCCCCATTCCTGGAGGAGTTTAAAATCCATATGAATGTGGTACCTGGGGAGATGGGGCAGTGGTGGCCTTGGCAATGCTGGGGGATGGCTGGACTCGATGATCTCAGAAGGATTTTCCAACCTGAGTAATTCCATGATTCCAGAAGAAGCTGGAATTTGATCCCGGTGGGCTCTGGCCAGAAGAGTCTCCTGTCCCAGGGTGTTCCTTGTGCCCTGAGGATGAGGAGCATTCCCATCTGGCCCCTCTGCAGGGATTTGGCGTGTCCAGTTCTGCATTTCCTTGGAGAGCTTCTCTCCATGTTCTTTCCCAACAAATGCTCTGCCTCGGGATCCCGGGGGTCCTGGATCTGTTGTGTCTCCTCCCTGTTCTGCTTTCAAAGATGGAAATCTCTTTCTCCCGGAAGCTCATCCCTAACTTTTCCAGAGGTTACATTCTCAGCAGGGAAGGAAACTTGGAAGGGACAGCTGCTGTCCCTCCTCCCTTTGCAGAGCTCCCTGGAGCTCTGGGAAAAGGGAAATGGGAAAAGTTCTTGGAACCAGGTCTTCTGGGTGCGATGTCACTTCAACAATTCCGTGGAAGGAAGGAGTGGGTGGGAGCATCCCGAAGTTTCAGGCATGGAGATCCTGACCCTCATGTTCTCTCTGTCATCATCCATGGAATTCCTGCTGGGTTGGAGCATGGAGCATCCATTCTCCATCCTCCATCCCATCCTCCCCCTCTGCCGGTGCTGGGGAAGGGATCAGGCTCTGGATGGGTGGAATTCCCTCCAGAGCTGCGTTTTGGAGTCTGCCAGGGCCCTACAAAGGCTCTGCTGCCTCCAAAATCCACTTTTTTGGTGGATTTGGGCGATCTGCGGTCCCGACGGGGCCGAGCTGCCGATTCCTCCTTGTCCTGCAGTTTTCAGGAGATGTTTTCCATGAGCTCCCTCCGGCTTTGAAGATCAGAGCACCCGAGCTGGAGCTCTCCGGGGTTATCCAGGGTGTGGGGGATCCCCAGATTTGGGGCTGATGTGCAGCTTTTGGGGCTTTAGCTCCTCTGAACCCCACTGAGTCATCGATTCCAGCTCTGTCACACGAGCAGGACTTCTCCAAGGGAGAATGTGGAATTCTGAGTGTTGTTTTCATCACCGTGGAGTCATGGAATGGTTTGGGATGGAAGGGGCCTTCAAGACCATCCAGTTCCATGGGCAGGGACACCTCCCAATATCCCAAGGTACTCCAAGCCCCAGTGTCCAACCTGGCCTTGGACACTCCCAGGGATCCAGGGGCAGCCACAGCAAATCTGGGAATTCCAGCCCAGCCCCTCACCACCCTCCCAGCCAGGAATTCCTTCCCAAGATCCCACCCCAATCTCCCCTTTCCCAGTGGGAAGCCATTCCCTGTGTCCTGTCCCTCCAGCCCTTGTCCCCAGTCCCTCTCCAGCTCTCCTGGAGCCCCTTCAGGCCCTGCCAGGGGCTCGGAGCTCTCCCTGGATTTTTCTTTTCTTTAGGGGAACATTCCCAGGTGTCCCAGGCTGGCTCCAGAGCAGAGGGGCTCCAGCCCTGGAGCAGCTCCGTGTCCCTCTGGATCTCTCCAGCAGCTCCAGCTCCTTGTGCTGTTGGCCCCGGGGCTGGGGCAGCTCTGCAGGTGGGGTCTCACCTGAGGGGCACGGGGGCAGAATTCCTCCCTCATCCAACCTTGGCTTCTGCTCCAGATGGAGGGAGGTGAGCTCATCTCCAGCCTTCTCATCCCTGGGATCCTTCCAAGCCCTTTGCATTCCTGGGATACTCTTTTGGGATGGAATCTCCTCCTTTGCCATCCCGACCCTGGGTCAGAGGTTGTGCAAAGCAGCGATCAATTAACGCTTAATTAGACAGGGATGGGAAGGCTCTGGCAGGACCCAGCTACTCCAAAAGCCCTTTGGGGTGGTATTCCATGGATTAATGCTGGATTCCCAAAGCCAGGCTCGTTAATCAGCCCTGCTTTCCCTCTTCCATCGCTGCTCCCAAATCTTTGCCCGGCAGATTTGTCGGGAGCCGTGGGGGCAGAGGATGGGACGGGATGGGACGGGATGGGACGGGATGGGATGGGATGGGATGGGACGGGATGGGATGGGATGGGATGGGATGGGATGGGCCTTCCCATGTCCCTCCAGGGCCACACCACCACAAACACAGGTGGCCACGGCCAAGGAGCTGAGCCCTGGGACCCCTCAGCGTGTGGGGGACCTGTTCCAGGTGTGGGACGGATCCCAAAGCTCCGGGATACCCCAAACCCCCACGCTTTCCCTCATCCCTGCCCCGCTCTCCCAATTTTCCCCCATTCCATGGATGTGCTGCCAGGCTCGAACATTAGAGGGCATCTCCTCCTCACGCTTTATTTGTTTTTTCTTTTCTTTTTTTTTTTTTTGGGTTTTTTTTTTTGGTGTGTTTTGTTTTACTGCAGTGGGGCCTGTCCTTAAAAAGCCAGGAGAGCCTTTTCCCTGCTGTGCAGAGCAGCCAGATGGGAAGTGCAATATCCCGCTGCCCCTCATTACCGGGCCCTCGGAAAAGCTCCCCCCTTCCCACATGTGACCATATTAAAGTGGCCTTTGCAGCATTTTCCTCCATATAAAACTGTCTTCACTCCTGTGGCCCAGCAGTTAAAAGGGAACTCCAGCTGCAGGCAGGAGGCTGAAATTAAAGGCTTTGCCCTGGTCTAAATGGAAAATGGATATTGCTTCCCATATCCAGGGCTGGGAACAATGGGGCTCCGGCTCTGGGCTGGGGTAATGGCCTGGTTCGCCGGGAGGAAGGAGCCCTGCTCCTGGCAGAGAGGAGGGGTTGGGTGTCTGCCTCCGAGGAAGGGGGAAAAGGGGGAATCTCACCTTTTCCCTCACCGTTAACTCTTCCGTGGCCGGGGGGAAGCGGGAGAAGCTGTGCCAGGAGCGGCTGCAGGAGCCTGGGACAAGCCGTGGCTTCTGCACCGGAGCTGAGGCAAAGCCTGCAGCATCTTCCCCGGGAGAGAACGGGGTTTGAAACAATTCCCCCCGGAGAGAACGGGGTTTGAAACAATTCCCCCCGGAGAGAACGGGGTTTGAAACAATTCCCCCCGGAGAGAACGGGGTTTGAAGCAATTCCCCCCGGAGAGCACGGGGTTTGAAACAATTCCCCCGGAGAGAACGGGGGTTGAAACAATTCCCCCCGGAGAGAACGGGGTTTGAAACAATTCCCCTCGGAGAGAACAGGGTTTGAAGCAATTCCCTCCGGAGAGAACGGGGTTTGAAACAATCCCCCCGGAGAGAACGGGGTTTGAAACAATCCCCCCGGAGAGAACGGGGTTTGAAACAATTCCCCCCGGAGAGAATGGGGTTTGAAGCAATTCCCTGATGTATCCATATCCGTGTGTTGCCTGTGTTCCCTGTTATCCCTGTGTTCCCTCCTGAGCAGGCCTGGCCCTGGGAGCTCGGACTCAGTGGATCTGGAGAGGTCACTGAATCTGCTGGACCCAGACTTCAAACTTCTTTTTTCCTCTTGCTTTTGCTTTGTGGATTTTTGTTGCTCTCAAGTTTGCTTTAAATGAGCTTAGCCAAGGCAAGGGTGGGAGAGAGGGAAGGGAGAGTTGGGTTTTCCATGGACTTTTCCAGGTGGGGTTTCTGAGGCCCCACCTGGTTCTTGGTTAGGGGTCATTTCATGGAATAATGGAATGATTTGGCTTAAAAGAGACCTTAAATCCCATCCAGTCCCATCCCTGCCATGGGCACTTTCCACTATCCCAGGCTGCTCCAAGCCTCGTCCAGCCTGGCCTTGGACTCTTCCCGGGATGGGGAGTCCACAACTTCTCCTGACCTCTGCAGACTCCTTTCCTTTGGGATCACCTTTGCTTGTGCTTCTTGGCCTCCTTCCTCTTCACCAGGTCCCAATGAATTTATTTTTAAGTGCCTGACTCCGAGCCCATGAAATTGGGAGGGAACCCGGCCTTGAAGCATCTGAAATACGAAATTCCCTGTGAAACTTGGGATTTACTGCTCAGAGAAGGAATGGGTGGCTGCTCCTTTATTCAGGACACAGGTCGGGGTCAGGGCTGGGTGGAGAGAGCCCAAATCCTGCCCAGCTGGGCCGGGCTGGTGGGAGGAGAGGCCTTTTCCAGCCACTCTCTCTTCCCCCCACGCAATTCCTGCTCCACTTCATCTCTGTGTTTTCGGTATCGAGGGGGTGTTTACAGTCAACAAACAGGAGCCTCCTTTTTGATCCCGGCTCGGCAAAGCTTTCCTTGCCGAGCACCTGCGAGTGCATCCCTGAGCTCCGTGGGATTTGTTGGGAATATTTACATTTTCCAAGCGAAGCATCTGCCCCAGAGTCGGACTCTTTGTGCCTCATTAGTGGCTACCGGGGTTCTCTTATCTGCACGGATCTCCGGGGCACGTTGGGATGATTTTCAGAGCTGCTTTTCTTGGCAGCTCCATCCTCACTGGCGGGAAGCTCCTGGTGTTCGGTGAAGTGCCGGACAACCATCTCTGCCTAAAAAAACCTGCCTGTTTCAGTAAAACAAATGGTGATTTTTAAGGTTTTAGAGCTCCTGTGCTGCTTCTGATAAGATCTGTCCCATTCGAGCTGCTGCTCTGAGCTGTTGAGCTGTTGGAGTTGAGTTTGGGGTATTTCCGTCGTAGTCCGGGGTGATGAGAGGGGAGTAGAGGTGGGATCCAGGTTGGACCGGGTGGGTTTTTAGTGTCAATGTGGTGTTCGGCGCTTCCAGGGAAATGAAAATGGAGCCCTGAGCTGGGGCTGTCTCAGGCAGGTGAGGGTGACACAGCCCAGAGCTCTGCTCGCGACGTGGGGGGAAGGAAATCCTGATTTTTGTTGGAATGAGACAGGAATTGCCTAAACTGTGACTAAAACCCCCCGGAAACGGGATCCTGGCCCCAAATGTGGCCTTTCCTTCTCCCACAACGTGGGAAAGGGTTGGTGGTCAGGGCACTTGGAGCCCGGGCTGGGAGATGAGTGGTGTGTGAGATACTCAGAGGCTCCAGAAGCTCTGTGCAGCCTGGGTGCCAAGGGATGGGGCCACCTGGATCTCGCAGGATGGGGCCACCTGGATCTCCCAGGATGGGGTCACCTGGATCTCCCAGGATGGGG
>VWPU01002482.1:14493-33411 GCA_013398955.1 Callaeas wilsoni
AGGATGTGGCCACCTGGAGCTCCCTGGATGGGGGCGGCTGGGGCTCCCAGGATGGAGTCGCTCTGGGCAGCCTGGGTGCAACGGGATGGGGGCACCTGGATCTCCCAGGATGGGGTCACTCTGTGCAGCCTGGGTGCAAAGGGATGGGACCATCTGGATCTCCCAGGATGGGGTCACCTGGATCTCCCAGGATGGGGCCACCTGGATCTCCCAGGACGGGGCCACCTGGATCTCCCAGGATGGGGCCACCTGGATGGGAAGGGCCCTCTGGAGGTCTCCAATCCAACCTCCTGCTTGGAGCTGGGAGGTCAGACCGGGTTTCTCAGGGCTTTGTCCAGTCTGGCCTGGAAAGCTTCCAAGGAAAGCTTCCGGATCCACCTTTGGGAATTCTTTCTGTTCCTTCATGGAATCACGGGGTGTTCTGAGCTGGAAGGGGTCCACAGGGATCATGGAATCCAGCTGTGAAGGGAATCATCCAGGGATCAGAACCCACACCGTGGTGTTAGCAGCACCCCGCTCCAGTCAATCTCAGGGATATTTATCGTTCTCCTTGTGGGAAACCTTCCTGTCTCCCAGAACTTCCCATCTTTATCCACAGAGGAGCTCCCAAATCAGTGGTCCCAGTTTGTGTCGTTGCAAGGGGTTCAGGATTCCTTTCCTTCAGGGATATTTGGAATTCGTCCTTTCGGGTGCCACCGCGTTGGGCTGTTCCTCCAGCCCGCCCAGACCTCTCCAGGTGTTGGCCCTGCCTCGAGTCTGTTGAGTTTTCACCGAATTTGGGGACGTCTGTGAAGCGGAGAGGCCTCGTCCAGTGCTCCCGCGGGTCTTCTGTGAAGACGTGGAGGGAGCAGGTCACGGAATTCCTGTTATTCCCATGGAATTCCTGTTATTCCCAAATGGAAAGCTTTACCGGTTGTCCCAGGCCAGGTTGGACACGGGGGCTTGGGGCACCCTGGGACAGCGGGAGGTGTCCCTGCCATGGCAGGAGTGGCCCTGGAGGGGCTTTGGGGTCCTTCCAACCCAACCCATTCTGTGATTGCGTGATTTTAGTGGTGTTTTATGGATAAATCCAGGTGGGTGCTGGGTTTGGGAATCTCCAAACCCAGAATTAAAGCCGGATTCATCCCTGGCTGTTCCAGCCGGAGCTGCAGTGATGGGACTGAGCTGCTCTGTGAGTCAGGGGGTACAAAACCTTCTCCAGTGGATGTAAAATTGGGCTGTTCCGGTCAATTTGGGCGGTTTCCATGGATTCTGTGGATTTATTTCCCTGGTGTGAGTAGATCCACAATAAACTGGCACAGCCTGGGCTTTCCAAGGAGGAATCTTCTCAGCAGATCCTCTAGCACATCCCCTTCCTTGCCGTCGTTGCGATGGAATTTTAATGGAAGAGCTGAGAGGATTCACTGATTTTTAGGGAATGATTAATGATGTTCCAAAAGGGAAGGGTTTGGGATGGCTCACAGTAATATCCCACGGGAATGTCGGGTTATGGATATCCTGTGTTATCCACAGCGCGAAGCGCTCAAGGTGCATTTCTGCTGCCGGCTGAGGGGAAGCTGTTCTCCAAACCATTGTCCTCTGAATTCCAGAAGCCCCGTTTCCCTGGGCATTGTAATTATTCCTGGAGAATAAAACCGGGAGCACATTTTTCCTGCTGCAATCCCAGCTCTCTTGGCTCTCAGCTCCGCGCTGCTCCCGAATCCCGAAACGCTTTTGGGTTTGTTCAGCTGCTGTTTTCGCTTTCTTGTGATTATCCTCTGTTTTCCCTTCTGTGGTGCTCATCCCCACTCGTAATTATCCCCCTCTCCCTGCCAACTCTGTGAACTCCGGGGCTAATTTGAGCAGGAGAGTTCTGCCCGGTAATTTTACAAATATGAGGCGTTATTGAGGGTTTTTCCTGGACCGGTGATTACAAGGAATGGGTACTTTGGGAGCGCAGCTTTGGATTCCTCTGCTCCCTCAGAGGGGTTGAGAGCTGGGTGAAACTGGAGTTAAAATGGAATGGAAAAGGAGCTGCCTCTGTGCTCAGCGCCCGCGCTGGATTCCATGGAATCACTGAGGTTGGAAAAGCCCTCTGGGATGGGGTCCAGCTGTTCCGAGTGCCACCACTGACCATGTCCCCAAGTGCCACATCCACAGGGCTGTTCAGTCCCTCCAGGGATGGGGACTCCAAACCTCCCTGGGCAGTTCCAAGTCCTGAGCACCCTTTCCAGGAAGGAATTTTCCCAGATATTCGACCTACACCTTCCCAAGAGGCCGTTTCCTCTTGTTCTCTCGCTCAGACTGTGAGAGAAGAGCAGCCTTAGAACACAAATCCTACTTGGAGTTTCAGCTGAGTAACCCAGAAAAGTCAGGATCTCGTGGTTTGCTCTGGAAGGTTTTTGGTCTGGTTGATGTGTTCATTTGGTTTTTTTGCTTTTTTGGGTTTTTTATCCGGAGAAAAACAGGATTCAGGCGTGGAATTAGAGGAGTAATGGATTATCTGGAGACCTGAGAAGCTGAATAGTCCTAAACAGATCAAATGTGGGAAACTGGGTGGTCTGAGCTCAAACTGCCACGAGGAGGAAGAAATATTTTCCTTTTTTAGGAGCATTTAGTATGGGAGCAATGAGAATATCTGGGGAGATGAGGGAGGAATGCACTTAAGAGGAAGGGATGGAACTGGGAGGATGAAAAATGGGAGCAGGGTCAAGAGAGGGGTTTTGGGGTGGACGAGTTTTTTTGTTGGAGGAACCTCTCGTGAGAGAGTCCCTGATTCCTGGGGCAGCCAAAAACGGCTCAGGAAAGAGAACCCAGGGAACAGTGCCGTGGGAGGGGATGGTTTTGGTCACGCTGGCAGGTCCCTGGGCCATAAATTTTCGGGAAACTGCTAAAATGTGAATAGGATTCTCTGATTTCTTTTTTTTTTTTGGGAACGGTTTCAAAGGTCTTTGGTGTTCCTTCCCTTCTGCTGCAGTTGAAGCCACTCGTTGGGTTGGAGCGAGGAGGTGGCATCCAAAACCTTCCAAGGCTGAGGAGAACCCAGCCAAGGACGGGAGTCAGGTTATTGTGAGGCCTTCCTGGGGCGTCTCCAGCCCAGCTCCGATCCCTTCTGCTTCTCCTGGCTGTGGAAAACACGTTTTTCCTCTGGAAGTGATTCCGAAGTAGCTTCGGCTTTCAGGGACTGTGACGAAGCTGGTGCAGATGCTTCACCTCCCTCAAAGCTGTGGGATGGAGACGCGGCCTGGGGTTTGTCCCGTGGTGGAGGAGCTGGGGGGTGGCGCTGGGAGTTTTGGTTCCCGTTTTTCCCTCTTCCCTGACCCCCAGGACCTGTGGTACTGCTGAGGAGAAGCTCCCCGTAGGAATGGAGAGTCCAGAGGAGGCCCCGGAGCTGCTGGAGCCAGCCTGGAAGAGCTGGGAATGTTCCCCTGGAGAAGGGAAGGCTCCGTGGAGGTCTCAGAGCCCCTTGCAGGGCCTGAAGGGGCTCCGGGGGAGCTGGAGCGTGGATCGGGAGCTGCTCATCCTGAGCCCCCCAGCCCGATCTCAGCCAGGATAAAAAGCAGAATTCAAGGACAAAATCCACACTGTAAAGCTCCGTATTCCTTCGCAGCGGCAAGGAGGGTTTGGGGGTGGATTTTAGCACCCAGGAAGGGGTTTGGGATGGATTTTAGCCCCTCTGGGAAGGGATTTGGGATGGATTTTAGCACCCAGGAAGGGGTTTGGGATGGATTTTAGCCCCTCTGGGAAGGGATGGGATGGATTTTAGCCCCTAGGAAGGGGTTTTCGGGATGGATTTTAACACCTAGGAAGGGGTTTGGGATGGATTTTAGCCCCTAGGAAGGGGTTTGGGATGGATTTTAGCCCCTCTGGGAAGGGCAGGTTTGGGTGGGAGAGCTCCGGGCGCATCCCCAGGCTGATTCCTGCCGGAGCCTGGAGCTGCACTTGGGAAAAACAAGGAGCAAGTCAGGCTATGGCTCCTCATAAGCCCTTGGTAGCTGAGGGCATCCCGAGGCAGCCTGGTTGTATAATGCCACAACAGCTGGAGAATCATTAAATTACCATCAGGTTTTGCTTTTAATTAATTTATTTTCTGGAGAGGAGCAGGTTGACAGCTGGTGCCTCGCTCAGGTGATATTTGTTGTTGCATGTTGTTTGTTTTGTGAATTCTAAATGAGGTGGAGTTGTTTTTTTTGGTTGTTTTTTTTTTTTTTTCCTCCCTCTCCCTCGGCTCCCAACAGTTCAAAGCGAGACGTTGTCCCTTCCCTGCAATGTTTGTGATCCAGTTTCAGACAGAAAACAGGGCGGGTGTGGAGGAGGGAGGAACGGGCAGGGATGAAACACCCAGGGTTTGATGGCCCAGGGCAGGGGGCGAATGTTGGAGCCCTGCAGCAGATCCTTGGATTCTGAGGATCTCCAGGATTGGGATGCTGAGGTGGAGCCTGGATTGGTACAAAAACCACCCCAGAGGGGCTCTTCAGAGCCCAGCCTGGGGGCGAGGCTCAGGGAAAGGAGCCTGGGGTTCAGCTCTTGGGATGAACATTCCCTGGACGCTCAGAGCCACAGCCGAGCTGGGAAAGATGAGCTCCAAAGTTTCTTTCTCCCAGCTCCCTGGAGCGGTCTCGTGAAGCGCTGTACCCCACACAAACGCATTCTGGAGCTCGCAGAATCCCGGGCGGGGTTGGTTGGAGGGACCTTTAAAGCCCATCCAGTCCCACCCCTGCCATGGGAACCTTCAGCTGTCCCAGGGTGCTCCAAGCCCTGTCCAGCCTGGCTGTGGATTTCCCCCGTTGGTGTCTTTGGTGTGCTTTGGCCCCTTTCTCTCTTTGCTGGCGCCGTCACTGGTTGTTCCACTGCCCCGTGGATAAACGAATCTGACATTTGTCCAAAGCACGGACAGAAAGCAGCCGGACCCATCCCTCTGTATCCCACAGCTGCACAAAGCACTGGGAATTGGGCACGGAGCATTCCTGCCCCTGAGCAGCTGCACTCGGTGTTTCGAGTGAAACTCCTCGTCCTCTGATGCTTGAGTGGAATGCTGGAGGAGAGTTCCACGTTTGTGCTGGAGGAGCAGGAGGCTGGCTATGAAATGTGCCAGCAGCGGGGTGGCAGCGGGGCCAGGGCAGCGCCCGTCCCCTGTGCTGGCACTGCCGGGGCACCTCCAGGGCCGGGGCAGCTCTGGAGAGCCCTGGAGGGGCTGGAGCGAGTCCAGGGAAGGGAAGGGAGCTGGGAAGGGGCTGGAGAATTCCTGAGGGAGCTGGGAAAGGGGCTCAGCCTGGAGAAAAGGAGGCTCAGGGGGGACCTTGTGGCTGTGCACAAGTCCCTGACAGGAGGGGGCAGCCGGGGGGGATTTGGGATCTGCTGCAGGTAATAACAGGATAAGAGGGAACGGCCTCAGGCTGGGCCAGGGGAGGCTCAGGGTGGACATCAGCAGGAATTTCTGCATGGAAAGGGTGGTCAGGCCTTGGAGGTGCCCAGGGAGTTTTGGAGTTGCCATCCTGGAGGGATTTCAAGGCCCTGTGGATGTGGCACTTGGGGACACGGGGCCGTGCTGGCCCGGGCAGTGCTGGGACATTGACTCCGTGATCTCAGAGGGCTTTTCCAACCTCAGCGATTCCATGATTTATATTCCAAGTGACCTCTTCCTGTACCTCCTAATGGCTGCAATGACCCTTTCCTGTTTTCCAGGGTGCCCGGGAGACCTTTGAGAGCTACTACAGGAAGCAGAGGAGAAAACAAGCCCGGCTGGTGCTGCAGCCTCCCTCCAACATGGTCAGTCCCTCCTGCCCTTCCCAGCCTGGAATGTTGTCCCTGGGCTCCTGCTGCCCGCGGCTCATCCCTAAAATCTCCCCTTGCCCTCGGCCGCCTGGGTTTTAACCTCTGCTCCCTTTCTCTCTGTTGCAGCACGAAACTTTAGACGGCTACAGGAAGTATTTCAATCAAATTGTAGGGTAGGTGTTCCTTTTATACACGGCCCTGCTAAAAATGGGTGCCCTGGCTTGCTGAGGAGCCCAAAAAAACCGGGAGAGGAGGGAATGTTGATATTTTTGAAGCCAAAACAGGACAAAAAAACCCCCGAAAAACGGTGGTTTGTGCTTTTTAAGTGTTGTAAAGTGAATTTTATCCACTTTGCTGTGTCACTGGGGGGAGTGGGGAGGGGACCCGCCAGCTCTTGTAGCAGCCTGGGAATTTTTGGGGTTTTGAGGATAAATGATCCCCGTGGGTTGTGTGCATCTGCTTGCCCCACTAATGACATGAATGGGCCCTCTGCCTTAATGATTCTGGAGTACTGAATGATTATTCTTTAATTCTTTTCCCGCTGAAGGAGGTGATTCTCTATTCCCCAGAGCTGCTTTTAGTCATGCTCAAATTTGACAAAAATCTTCCAAAACTGAGCTCCAAGAGGGGGATTCCAAACGCTACTGATCCATAAAAATAGGATAGGATTTGTTGTTTCTTCAGCTAATAATGAGAATAATTTCAATATCCAGTAATGACCACGACAAATTCCATGTTTTCTGCTCCCTGCTCCTGGACTGGTTTTCCTTGGAAAGCACACCTGGGAATTCGTGTGTTGCTGTTTAAAACGTCCAGTCTCACCCTCATTCCCTGGAAAACACTTTATTTTGGAGCAGCAGAGTTGATAAGTGGAGATTGAAGTGAATTGAATGCCTGGAAATGGCTGGGAGCACTTGGTGGAGCCGGGTGGGAGAGAGGATTTTCCCCGGAGTTCAAGCATTTTTCCCTGCAGTTCCAACATTTTTCCTTGTTCTTAAAACATCTTTCCCTGCAGTCAGAGCGTTTTTCCCTGCGGATAAAGCATTTTTCCCTGCGGATAAAGCATTTTTCCCTGCGGATAAGGCATTTTTCCCTGCAGCCAGAGCTTTTTACCCAACTGTGATGGGATTGCCGCTGGCTGGAGCAGGGTTTAATCCATGCTTCTCGTGGGAATGACGAGGTGGAGAGCTCGGAGAGGGGGAATTGTGCCTTTGTGCACACACGGAGTGGCACTGGGAGTGTTTTAACTCGCCCCTCTAACCCGGTGCTGTTGGAAACGGGAAGGGAATGTTAAAAATGGGGGAATCGAGTGTTTGGCGCTGCCTGGGTTTCACAGATCCCTCAGATCCCAGCAGGCCCGGGGCCCGTGGATGCGCGATGGCTCGGGGATCTCCTTCCATCTCTCTGGCTGGGAGTTTTGACGCCGTTTTCTACCGGTTCCAGGTTTTTTGTGGTGGAGGATCACATCCTGCACACGACGCAGGGCCTGGTCAATCGGGCCTATATTGATGAGCTGTGGGAGATGGCCCTGTCCAAAACCATCGCGGCCCTGAGGACTCACTCCGTGAGTAAAAGCCTGCGAGAGCTCAGCTGTTGCTTGACTGTCCTTGACGTGCTGCAATGCTGCCTTTTTTTTTCTTTTTTTTTTTTTCCTTTCAGGATCCTTTGTTTTCCCTCTTTTCCAATGGCTCTGTTTAAAAAAGCAACACAGGCACGCAGATAATTCTCTTTCTCGGGCTCTTTTAGCCTCTTGGTTGACTGCACTTCCCTCCCAAACTCAAGATTTTGGTGGTTTTATATTTTCCCCCTCATTTCATTAATAATTTTTGAGGAACACCAGCAGAGGGAGTCCCAAAAAACTGGGGGGGAAAAGCATCTTTTTGGCACACCGGAGCACGACCTTGTTTGATCCAGGATCAGAGAATCCCAGAGTGGTTTGGGTTTGGGTTTGGGTTGGGGTTGGAAGGGACCTTAGAGATGATCTCGATCCCTTAGATTTCGTGGCTGTGAATGAGCTGAGGAATGGGCTGAGGAATGGGCTGAGAAGTGGGCTGAGAAATGGGTGAAAAACCAAACCCAGGAAGAGGGGAGCTCAGGAGAGAGCGAGGAGCGCCTTGGGAAGGGGGTGAAAACCTGGGAAGAGATGGACATGAGCACCAGGCTTGGAGCATCTGGGTTCAACCAGATGAGTTTAAGGTCCTTTCCACCCCACACCACCCTTCCATGACCCTTCCCAGGGCCTGGAGCTCCCTGGGATGACGGAGCCCCAGGAGCTCCCTGGTGTTCTCCATCCCCGTCCAGGTGACTGGAAAGCTGCCTGCTTCCAGCTGAGCTCCTGTGCTACCGGAGGGGATAAACACCAACCCCCCCGGTGGGCTGTAAACCCGTGTTTGTTTTCGTTTCAAGTGGGATTTTCTCCGAGGTGGAAGCAGGAGGCTGAGCCAGGCCCAGCCACGGGGTTTTTGGTGTTCCCGGCTTTGTTGCCACGCAGGTCGTTTCAAGCGGTGCCAAAACGAATGCACGGGGTGGCTGCCAGGGGAGGCTTTTTCAGAAATCACAAAACATTCCGTGATTTCCCGACGTCGTGGCCGCCACCGTTGGCTCTGAGCGCTCCCAGTTAAACCAGTGCCCCGCATCCCTGTACTGGGATCTGAGAGAAGGGTCTCACCTTGCTGGGGCTGCTTCAGTTCTTCCAAGGCAGACAAATTTATCCCCAGATTTTCTTCCTCGCCGCAGACAGGGACGTCTTTAATCACTTGTGATGCTTCAGGGTATTATCTTTCTTCCTGACTCTCCTTTTTGGACAGGGAGATGGAAAACGTGTGTCTCCCAGTCCTTCCCGCTGATTAATGGAGTCGTTCCTCCTGGAGTTTCCAGCGAGCTTTAAATCTGTGCTCTTTAAATCCCGCTCTCTTTCCAGCTTGGGATCACTGATTCTATATTTGGGCAGGCTCTGTCTCAAAATTCACATTTCTTAGCACGAGGAGGGTTTTGGCTGCTCCTGGCGAGTGCAGGAAGCCCCGGGGGGGACTGGGGCAGCTCTGGGGACGCCGAGTTGTGCCTTTGGGGTTTGGAGCAGGACAAATCCTTGTGCTGGAGCTGGAATCCAGCGTGTTTTCCCCCAGCCTGGGCCGTGGAAGCCTGGCTGAGATGCTTCATTACCGTCAGACACAACACGGTAAATATTAAATGAGAGGCGCCGTCCCCATCCCGCGGTGACAGCGCGGACGGAGTCCGTCTCCTCCCGCTGCCCAGCAGCTCCCGTGCCATCTTAGGCACGCTTCAGGTGTCTCTGGAGCAGCCCAAAGCCCTGTCCAGCCCGTAGAGCAGCGCCGGGAGCAGAGACACCCTCATCGGCCGGCCCTCCCTGCCCCGCGCGGCGCTCACGGGCCGGGCCGTGGAGCTGCTGCTCCCGGGGCTGCTCCCCGGGCCGGGGCGGTTCTGATCAGTGCCCCGACAGCACAGCAGGGCTGGGGCAGGGGTCTGGGCCGGGCCACGCAGCTAAAGCCGTGTTTTCGTCTCTGCCCTCCTCTGCAGTCCTACTGCTCCGACCCCAGCCTGGTGCTGGACCTGAAGAACCTCATTGTGCTCTTCGCTGACACGCTCCAGGTACGTGGGCTCGGACCTCTGCTGGCCCGGCGCCGCTCCCGCTGCTCCCGGCTCGTCCGGCGGGGCTGCAGCGCCTCAGGGGGGCTGCCTGGGCTGGCCCAGCTCCTTCCCTGGCCTTCCTGGGCACGATGGACCGGGACTCAGCCTGGCTTGGTCCGTGCGAGGTCCAAGCCTTGGCCGCCTCGCCCGGCCCTCGGGCGTTTGGTAGCTGCTGGTCCTTCTTCCTCGGTCAGCCGCCTCAAAAGCAGCACCGGCACCGAGGTGGTGCTGGAGGAGAGTTTGCCCCCCGTCAGGTACAGGCAGTGATCCCCAGCTGCCTGCAGGCGGTGGCTTTGTTCCCTGAGGTTGCTCCCTTCCCTCCCGCTCCGGCAGGGCTACGGCTTCCCGGTGAACCAGCTCTTCGACATGCTGCTGGAGATCCAGGACCAGTACAGCGAGACCCTGCTGAAGAAGTGGGCAGGAGTGTTCAGGTGAGAGGCTCCGGAGGAAACCCCTGGGATGCCCCTCGCTGAGTGGTTTTGGCCTCTAAGTGGAATTTTTTGACAGATTAATCACAGAATCAAGGAACGGGTTGGGTGGGGAGGGACCTTAAAGCCCATCCAGGGCCACCCCTGCCATGGCGCTGCTGGAGAGAGTCCAGAGGGACACGGAGCTGCTCCAGGGCGGGTGCCCCTCTGCTCTGGAGCCAGGCTGGGAGAGCTGGGAATGTTCCCCTGGAGAAGGGAAAAATCCAGGGAGAGCTCGGAGCCCCTTGCAGGGCCTGAAGGGGCTCCAGGAGAGCTGGAGAGGGACTGGGGACAAGGGATGGAGGGACAGGACACAGGGAATGGCTTCCCAGTGGGAAAGGGGAGATTGGGGTGGGATCTTGGGAAGGAATTCCTGGCTGGGAGGGTGGGGAGGGTCTGGACTGGAATTCCCAGATTTGCTGTGGCTGTCCCTGGATCCCTGGGAGTGTCCAAGGCCAGATTGGATACTGGGGCTTGGATCCACCTGGGACAGTGGGAGGTGTCCCTGCCCATGGATGGGGTGGCACTGGAGGGGCTTTGAGGTCCCTCCCAACCCAACCCATTCCATGTTTCTGTGTCCCCGCTTCATCACTGAGCTGTGGCTGCTTTGGGATATCCCTGGCTGCTGCTGCAGGAATTTGGGATCACACCTTAGCCTGACACCGACCTCTGGGAATCTCCTGACCCAGCAGGAAAACTTTCTCCTCAGAGTCGTCTCCCTAACTCCTCTTTTCTTTTCCCAGAAATATCCTCGATTCGGATAACTACAGCCCCATCCCGGTGTCAAATGAAGACGTTTATAAGAAAATCGTTGGACAGTTCCCATTCCAGGATGCTGAGCTGGAGAAGGTAAATCTTGGAAAGGGCAAAGTGGCCTGGCCTGGCTGCTGGGGCAGGAAAACCTCACCCCCATTGAGAACTGCAAATGAAAGGGTCTGAAAAACCCCAAATCAACCCCCCAACCCAAATAAGCTGTCAAAGTGAAAGGGAAGCAATGGGAAAGAACATTCCCTGGGATGCATTTCTCCGGGTGTGGATGAGGGGAGTGTGGTTTGTGTTCCTCTCAGGGCGTTCTGTCACAGCTGAGCAGCCCTGGCAGTACCCAGGCAGAAATATCCACTTCCATTGGCATTTTATTCCCGTTTTATGGACCCTGGGATTGACCTTTATTGGTTTCAGTCTCATATTTAGAGAAAAAGAGCCCAGGAAAGTGGCAGACCTTGGCCTTTGCACGAGCGTGTGCTTGGAAAACCAAAATGTGTCCAGATGTCCCCCAAATCCTAAATCCTAAATCCTGCCTGGCCTCATGCCCTACGCCTGGCAGGCAGCACACCCAACCTGGAGACCTTCATTAGCACTTTTTGATGCCAGTCAAGGGTTCAGATTTCTTTGTCCCCCCCAGAATTCAGTCCTGGGGTTCAGCTTCTCGCAGCTGCTCCCTGCACCTCCTGGCTTTGGGGGTTGGGGGTAAAATTGGAAAGTTGGAAAATCCCTTTCCTCCCTGGCATTTGGTGTTGTTGGGCAGCACCTGGGGGAGGTGACCAGGAAAACACCCGGTGCAAGGTGAGGGAGGAATTCCAGGTGCTCCTGACGAGGGAGGGGAAGGGAGTCGGGGCAGGGAATGGGGGGATGAGAGAATGGCCCCAAACCTGTCCCGCTCCAGGTGCCGTTTGTGATTATCTGCTCTTTCCCTTGGCTGAAGCGCTTTACAAAATCCAGGATAAATCCCGGAATTCCGTTGCCTGCCTGGAACATGCTGCTGGGAGGAGCCCTCCGTGCAGTGGGAAATACCTGCCCTCCCTCTGGAATTCTCCCCTTGTCTTTTCCAGCAACCCTTCCCAAAGAAGTTCCCCTTCTCGGAGTTCGTGCCCAAGGTTTACAGCCAGATGAAGGAGTTCATCTACGCCTGCCTGAAGTTCTCCGAGGACCTGCACCTCAGGTGGGAGATGTTTGCAGTGAGAGTTCCACTGCTGTAAAATCCTCTTCCTCAGCCTTTGGATGGACCCTGTGCGGGCTGGAAGAGGCCTTGGAGCAGCGGGATCTTGGCTGGCCAAGTCTTCTCCTGTAGGGGAGGATCCCAGGATGGTTTGGGTTGGAAGGAACTTTAAGGATCATCTCGTTCCGACCCATCTCAGGGTTCCTACCACTAGGCCAGGATGCTCCAAGCCTCATCCAGCCTGGCCTTGGACACTTCCAGGGAATTCCACACTCCCGGGACAATCCCAGTTCTGTGAGAAGTGAGGGGCTGTTTCCTCCAAGATGTTTCTGCGTCGTTATTTTAATAAATAAATGAAGGTTGGTGTCTGGGGAAAGGTTGTGATGGCCACTTGTCACCAGGGCCTGCTGGAACATCTCAGATCCCCCCAGGCCTCCCCTCGCTGTCCCCTAGGGAACAGGAATTCCATGGTTCCATGAATTTGTTGCCAGGAGGACTCTGAGGGTTGGATTTTCATTCAGGAACAAGTTTCGGCTGCTGGTTTCGTGCTTTTGTTTTTCTTGTTTCTTCGCAGAGTTTATACACAAATAATGTGATTTTTTTTTTTTTTTTTAAAAAGCCTGCAAAATATTCCATGTGTTTACCCTCCCTGCTCCATCCCGAGGTGCTTTGATGCTCCTTTCACCCATGTGTACGTGTATGAGACTGAGAACCAACCGGGTCTGCCAGGAGCTGCGAGCTGCTGCTTTGCTTTTGCATCAGCGGCGTTTGCAGCTCCGCGGAGGTTTAAAAACGGAGAACAGGATTTTGGCTGGAAGGATTCATCCTTCTGCCATTCCTTGGGCAAACAGGAGGCTGGATTGGGGTGGGGGAGTTCCACCTCCTTGGGAGCTTCATATCCTGGCCATGACCTGACATGGAGCTGCTGGAGAGAGTCCAGAGGGACACGGAGCTGCTCCCAGGATTCTGGAGCCAGGCTGGGGGGGCTGGGAATGTTCCCCTGGAGAAGGGAAAAAGCCAGGGAGAGCTCCGAGCCCCTGGCAGGGCCTGAAGGGGCTCCAGGAGAGCTGGAGAGGGACTGGGGACAAGGGATGGAGGGACAGGACACAGGGAATGGCTTCCCACTGGGAAAGGGGAGATTGGGGTGGGATTTGGGAAGGAGTTCCTGGCTGGGCTGGAATTCCCAGATTTGCTGTGGCTGCCCCTGGATCCCTGGGAGTGTCCAAGGCCAGGTTGGGCACTGGGGCTTGGATCCACCTGGGACAGCGGGAGGTGTCCCTGGAGTTGGATCCAGATGGGATTTGAGTTTCCTTCTCCCCCAGCCAGTTCCGTGCTTGCCCCGTTGCCGCTGTGGCGCTGGGGCAGCTCTGGCACCTCAGCAGCCGTTCTGGTGCCTGCCCCAGGCTCTCCGGGATTTCCCTGCTCTCCTTGGTGCCAGGGATGCCCATGTGGAGCCACCCTTTCCCTGTGCATCCTGCCGGAGCCCTCGCCGGTTGGTTTGGGATCTCGGGAGGTTTCTCCCCTCACATTCCATCCCAGCCCGGCAGCGGTGGCAGCTTCTCCTCCCTGGTGGCTCCCAGGGCTCTTCACCCTGGGGTCACCGTGGCCCCTCTCCCTTTCCGGAGCCGGCACCTCGCACCGGTGCCGCACGGATGCCGCTCCCCCTGGCCCTCCCTCTGGAGCTCCGTGCCCTTCCCCGTCACCGGGATGATTGGCTTCGGCAGGGCAGGGAGGGAAAGTGTCCCCTTGGGTCCCTCCCGGGGCTCCCCCTGGACCCGTTATTAAAATTCCTTTCCACATTGGATTTTCCAGCCCTTTCGGGGCAGTGGGGGGAGGGGAGCCCCGCTCCGGCTTTTGGAGCCAAACATTTGGAATATTTCTCTGCAAACCCCTGTTGACACTTTCTTCATTTCACCCTGACAGCTTGAATTAGGTTTTATTAGGAAGCTTGGCTACAAAGCCGGCAGCGAGTTCCCTTTTCTCTTCCCTTTCTTTTTTTCCCTGGCCTTGTCATTTACGGAGCACCCCGGAGTGCTGGGGGTCAGCCCGTCAGTCACAGGGGCCTGGAGGTCACAGCAGCTGCCACGGGATCCGGGACAGGAGCTGTCATTATCCCAGACAGTTCCCTTCAAGCCTTTTCCTGCACAACACAGCCCGTGGCGGAAAGTGCAGCTCCTATTTTTATTTTTTTTCCCCCCTCCTAATTATTCTGTTAAAGCAGCTCCCTGTGTTTGTTGGATGGGAGAGTTCTCCTTTATGTGGAAGTTATTTCACTTGAGGAAAGTTTGGAGCTCCGGGTGGGTTTGTAGGGCTTGGAATTTTTGTTACTGGCTCTGTTGATTGGATTAGAGCACGAAAACTTCCTTCGTCTCCTCAGCACTTTTGCCTTTTTGAGTTGAGTTCACTGAGTTGTCTTTAAAAGTATCCCTTTCCTTGTTCCAGTGGAATCTCCCATTGGAAAGGCAGGGAATATCTTTGGGAAGCAGTGGGTGAAGGATGAGATGGATCAGCTCGAATCCACCAAGACTTCGGTTGGGGTTGGCTTGGGGTGTTTTGCCAACAAAGCCCCAATCCTGGAAGAACTTGGGATACAAAGTGCAGGGACACCTTCCACCATCCCTTGGATCCAAGCCCCAGTGTCCAACCTGGCCTTGGGACACTCCCAGGGATCCAGGGGCAGCCACAGCAAATCTGGGAATTCCATCCCAGCCTCTCCCCACCCTCCCAGCCAGGAATTCCTTCCCAGGATCCCATCTAAAAACTTCCTGCCCCCAGCTGCAGCATCCCAACATCCCCCACCTTTCTCCAGGGATAACTTCAAGGTTGGCTCCTGTTTCCCATCTCAATCCCTGCTTTGTGACGTGGCCCCTTTGTCAGGTGGAGCAGGAGAAGGAGCCAAAGGTCAGGGTTTCAATTTACCGGGAGCCTCAAAGTTCCTGACACTTCCCAGCCTTCCCGTTGGGAATTCCCTCTCCTGCCCCTCGTGCAGGGTACAATTCCTGGTGCTGTCAGGGCTAATCCAGAGCCAAGCACAGATCCAAGGAGCGAAAGGAGAGGTGGCACCGTGAGCGCCTTGGAGGGGCCAAACCCCCAAATTCCAGCTGCGCTGCCGTTCCAGACAGCTGGGAAAGGGCAGGAATGGGGTGCAGGAGCTTCCAGTCTGGTGTTCCAATGCTGGAGCCAGGCTGGGAGAGCTGGGAATGTTCTCCTGGAGACGGGAAAAATCCAGGGAGAGCTCGGAGCCCCTTGCAGGGCCTGAAGGGGCTCCAGGAGAGCTGGAGAGGGACTGGGGACAAGGGATGGAGGGACAGGACACAGGGAATGGCTTCCCACTGGGAAAGGGGAGATTGGGCTGGGGTCTTGGCAAGGAATTTGTGGCTGGGAGGGTGGGGAGGGGCTGGTCTGGAATTCCCAGATTTGCTGTGGCTGCTCCTGGATCCCTGGGAGTGTCCAAGGCCAGGCTGGACACTGGGGCTTGGATCCACCTGGGACAATGGGAGGTGTCCCTGCCCATGGCAGGAGT
The DNA here is from genome assembly GCA_013398955.1 of Callaeas wilsoni. Lineage (NCBI taxonomy): Eukaryota > Metazoa > Chordata > Aves > Passeriformes > Callaeidae > Callaeas > Callaeas wilsoni. The sequence continues at coordinate 29,822 of VWPU01002482.1, forward strand.
TGGAATGGGATGGGATTTAAGGTCCCTTTTACCCCAAACCATTCTGGGATTCTGGGAGATGGGAGCTGTGCTGTGCTGAGGAGCCCCTCTGTGTGGAAATCCACGGATCATTGGAAGTGTGTCCTTCTAAAGCCATTCCCTGTGACTGCGCTCACTTCTGCTGTTTTTCCAGTTTCCTTTTAAGATCCCTTCCAACCCAAACCATTCCATGGTCCTATAATTTTGTCAAAAAGCCCAGAAAGGGCTGGGAGGGGAATTTTGGGGGATTTGATTTGGGATTTCAGCAGACTGGAGGTCTTTTCCCTTGTACTGAACATACAAATCCCCAGCGCTGTGTGCTGGGTTGTGCTGATGCCATGGGCGGCTTTTCCTTGGGCTGGACCAGCCCCTCTTGGAATGGAGGCTCAGGAGTGTGGGATTTGCAGGTGTTATTCCGCTTTTCCTACTGAAGTGGGCACAAAAAGGCCTAAATTGTTGTATTTTGATGTATACCAAATATCAGCTCCTGTGAGCACTGCATGGATGCTCAGGGATGAGGCAGGGGAGAGTTGGGAAAGAGGGTGAGGAGAATTCCCAGTGATTTTCTTTCCATGGAGCATTTTGCAAATTCCCCTTTAAATTCTACTTTGCAGCTCCACGGAAGTCGATGACATGATCAGAAAATCCACAAACCTGCTGCTGACCCGGACCCTGAGCAACTGTTTACAGAACGTCATCAAGAGGAAAAACGTCGGACTCACAGAGGTGGGATGTGGATTCCCTTGGGAATGGAGGGATAGGACACAGGGAATGGCTTCCCGCTTCCAGAGGGCAGGGATGGATGGGATATTGGGGAAGAATTCCTGGCTGGGTGGGTGGGGAGGGGCTGGGCTGGAATTCCCAGATTTACTGCGGCTGCCCCTGGATCCCTGGAAGTGTCCAAGGCCAGGCTGGACACTGGGGCTCGGAGCACTCTGGGATAACGGAAAGTGCTGGGATCGGAATTAGATCATCTTCGAGGTCCCTTCCAGCCCAAACCGTTCCTGGACTGTGTGATTCCAGGGCAGGGTGACAGGGGGTGCCTTGGAACTCCTTCAGGCGCCTTTGGAGGTGCTGGTTTGGATCATTCCATGAAATATGTGCTTGGAAAAAAATGGAACTGCTCAGTGGGGTTGTACAAAGGAGGAAACTTTGGATTATGGAAAAGTGAAGGGATTTTTTTTTGCTGTTGGTTGTGAATTTTTCCCTCTTTATTTTGGGGAACATTATAAATGTGTATTTAAGTCAGAGGACTTCAGGGAGTACCAGAGAAGATCCAAGTGGGAAATGTGAGGGAACGGGGGAGCAATCCCCATTTTCAGGTGACGTTTGAGTGATTTCAGCACACTGCTGCAGGACAAAACCTAATGTGGGGTTTTCTTCCCATGGTCCATACTTTTTTCTGGACAAAATCAGGTTTCTGATGATTTTAATCCCTGCAGAGCTACACCTGGTCCCCAGGACAGGTGGCCTCCTTGGTGGCACCTCTGGGTGCAGGTATTAAACAAGGAGCTGATAATTAATTAATTATTGCTCCCTTGGATTGTGTCAACCATGGCTTTCCCTGCCCAACTTTTCATTTCTCCCAGACATCCCACAGCTTCTCGGGACACCCTGTTCCAGTTCCGCACCACCTTCCTGATGTCTCTTTTCCTTCCTGATGCCCCAGCAGAACCTCCCAAGGTGTCCCCAGCACCTTTCCGATGTCACCAGCACCAGCAGCAGTTGGGTGCTGGGATCTCCCTGGCGTCACAATTTCTGCTCCCGCACCTTTGAAATCGCTGATTAATCCAATCTCCTTCAGATTTGGGAGTGTTTCCAAATCCTTCCTGCAGGGAAGGTGGCTCCAGACAGCCCCACCACGCTCCAGCAATTAAATGACACCAACCCAGGGCGTTCTGCTGCCCCGGGGGGCTGGCAGAGATCTGCTCACCCCACACCTGCCGGAGTCAAACCTCGTGGTTCCTTTGTTCAGCGCCCGTGTGATGCCGCTCGGCGTCACTCACGCTGGGGTTATTTCGGGTTCAGTGGCAGCCGGGAGCCTCCTGCTTTGTCCTGGCAGTTTTCTGGGGAGCCCCGTTGTGCTTGAGAGGCGCTGACGGGAGCCCTGAGTGACGGCTCAATGTAGCAAAGTCCTTCCAAAAAAAAAAAATCACCTTCCATGGCATTAGTGGCTGTCATGGGAAATGCTTCCCCCCAAAATTATCTTGGATTTAGGTATTGTTAAAGGAGGAGAGACTGGAGCCCGTAGCAAAGCCCCGGGTGTTTGCCGTGTCAGCTTTTCACGCCAGGATTCCATGGAATTGGCACCCCTTCACCTGGCTTCGGCAGCACCAGGGCTCCAACCCTTTTCTGCCTTCCCAGCTCGTGCAGATCATCATCAACACCACCCATCTGGAGAAATCCTGCAAGTTCCTGGAGGAGTTCATCACCAACATCACCAACGTCCTTCCCGAAACCGTCCACACGACCAAGCTCTACGGCACCACCACCTTCAAGGTGGGCAGGGCGGGGGTTCCGCCCCGGGGAGGGGCCCCGGGTGGGTGCTGGGAGGGGATCCCCTGGAGGAGGCTCTGGAGGCAGCTGGGCTGAGCCGAAGGATAATTCCGGCCTGTTTTGGGAAGGTTGCGCCATCGCTTTGGGTTTGTCCTTCGGAGCGTTGCTCCTGTCGAGATCATGGAAGTTTTCCTCTTTAATTTACAGCCCTAATTCCCTAAAGGATTAAGGAGAATTTCAACAAAAGCCTGATAATTTAGTTCTTACTTAAATAAATCCTCGTTTTGCTGTTGGAGTGCTGTGTCATGGACACCGGGCTCCTCTTCCACCCAGGAGAAAGATTTCCAGAATTTATATTTCTCTGTCTTTCCGCTCCTTTTAGTGTTATCCCCTAAAAATCAGGGCTGGCAGAAACTCCCAGACTTCCAGCCTTTAAATCCCACCCCAGGAGTGTTCCCTCAGATGCTTTATGTGGAATCTTGTTGGGTCAAGTGTGAGGTGTCTGAGTTGTATCCCGTGGAGATCCAGAGGTGGGAACAGCAGGAATTGGTTTGGTGAGGCTTTGCCTTGGGATAACTCAGTCTCGTGTCCCCAGGGAAGTCCATCCTGGCATTATCCACCTGTCTGGTCTAAAGCTGAGATTCCTGCCTTCGAGGCTCCGGGATCCCAGCCCTGCACTGGGTTTGGTGGGGTTTCCATAGGGGATGTTTCTCTCCCCACTCAGAATCGTGGAATATTCTGAGCTGTAGGGACCCACAAGGATCATCAAGTCTTGAAGGAAGGGCCCATCCAGGGAATGAACCACAGCCTTGGTGTTAGGAACACCAGGGTTCCACCAACTGGGCCAATCTCTCCTCCGTCTCCTCTGGATTTGTCCTTGTGGTCCTCAGGTCGCATCAGGGGCAGAATCCACCTTGATCCTGCTCACCACGACCTGGTGGCCCCTGTCCCACCGGCCTGGGGCTGCAGCAGCCTCATGGTTGCCTCCTTCAGCTTTGGGGTTGTGTCACCTCCCGGTCTAAATGTTGGCTGAAGCTCCCACGCCGTTAGAGGGTGGTGGGGAGCCCCCATCCCAT
>VWPU01002483.1:0-22271 GCA_013398955.1 Callaeas wilsoni
CCTGTCCAAACCGAGACAGCTTTTCTCTAACTTCTCTCTAATTCTGTAGTTACACAACAAGAAAAACAATTTGGGACATGGCAAGGACATACCTGTATACAACACTTTTCATCAGAACAGATTAGAATGGTTTTCTTTCAGTGAGATCCTAAAAATGTTGAATTCCCAGACACTTTGTTGCTGGAGGATGCACTCTGAGCTTTGGAAGGTCAGATCCTTTCTATATATATCAGAACTATCAAATTATTATGCTGCACTGATGTGTGAGATTTAGATATCCATTAACACTGTAAGAAACACTCAGGAGTTGTTGTCCTTCCCAAGTCATGAAGCCAGATGTGCAGTGTGTGGTCTAGCTCTGTTCTGCAGATTACTCCCCATGCAAACATTGCAAATGTTTCCAGAACCAGAACGTTTCCCCAGCCAAAGAAACGAACTAGAATTAATAAGAAATCTACATAAAAAACCATGTAATTGCCTTCACATATCACAAGCCCATCCACAGGTCAGCAGGCACCACAGACAGCAGGTTACCTGGCTCTCTTGCCTCTGCAGCCTTCCATCTCCCTTTGAGTCAGAGGAAAGAGAAAGCCCTGGCATTCCTGTGGGCAAAGTGAATTTCCTGCCTTGTCCTTTTGTGGTTGGAAGGCCTGATGCTACATAGAACTCCATAGGAGTGCAGGACCTTTTGGAAGAGGGGACTTTGCAGACAGGACTGATTTTCCAAGTGGGGTTTCTTAGTTGGTTGGTTGGCTTTTTAGTTTTTAAGTAGAGCTTGTTTATGGATTAAAAACCACCTGAATGTCCCAGGAAGTGGAATGTATTATTTTTACTTAGTGTCCCATTACATTTTCACAGTGATTGCATCAATTCAGGGCTATGTACAAAAAAGCAACAACAATAGCATTTAAAATCATGCATTTCACCCTACCCTACCTGCCAAGGTTAATAAAAATGTTGTCATACTTTGTTGTACAAGGTGATACAAATGGAAGGGTTCAATTCTTCCCTAAACCACAGTGTCAGAAACTTAGAAGGGAAAGTCTTGGAATTATGCTTATGTTTGACTTATATCTAGTTGTGACTTCAGTGAAAACTACTAGCAGGCACTCTTTAGATGAAGAGGTGTTGGAGGACTGTGAAAGATCTCTAGGAAATCCATGGAGGGTAAAAAAGGTTTTGTATCTTCTGCAACAGGAAAGTAGGCAGTGACAGATGGTGCAGAATGCAAAGTTCACAGCAAAAGCTCCTCCGTTAAATTATAGATACTTATGTGGAACAGCATATACATACCTCAGTACAAATATCTAGCCTTAAATCTGAAATTAAAAAGGGTAGAGTACTCATCTACTCTGGCTGCTATATACGATTATGCTGTTGAAACAGACAAGATGCCTCAAATGACATAAGGAAACACTAGCCTGACTCTCCAACAAAATTTAATATTAATTTTGAGGTTAAAAAAAGGTTTGCAAATACTGTTTGAAATATCCATATACTTCTAATTATTCTTTGCTTGTATGTTTGTTTAAAACAAGCCTAGAAAAATATTGTCATGTAACTTAAGCTCAGGCAACTTCAGTAATTTCAATAAATATATATATATATGAAAAATTTTATTGCAATTCTATGGTTTTAGGTATTTATTTCTATGTCAACTTGCATAATTTCATCTTCTTACTAAAAATTATTGTGTAGTTATAATATATGATAGTATTCAAAATTATGATACAATGATACCCTATATCTAAACCCAATTTAATTACAGAGTTAAAATAGCGAGCAATATATTTAGCTAAGATAAATAGCTTTAAATAGGCTATGAGGCGGAGTTGAAGGCCTACTTATTTAGAAGCGTTTGGAAACTGTGTTTAAACAGACAAATCTGGAGTAATATCTCACACTAACCTCCTGGGAGTTCAATACAACTCAAATCAATGTTCTCACTGTTCCTGAGGTTAATCTTGAAAGAATTGTCTGTAAACGACAGTGAAGCCGAACAATTTCCCCTAAAACCATGAAGGAGGAGGCTTCAGTTTCACAATTACCTTTTTATAAGCTTTGTTCCGTTTTATTCTCTATTTCATTATTAAGACATTCCTTTTTACACCGTAGGCACCTAAGGTCAGGTAGCAATTGTTCCTAATTTTTAGCAGGCCACCCAAAAGGCACTGTGTGCTAGATCAGCTACAGTACCAGGTGCAAAGCCTCCAGTATTTCACAATAGTACTCATGACTGGAATATCGATGGGATACTGCCTACAGGCTGTAACTACTCCTCCTGCAATGTCGTTATGGAGTGTTTGCAAAGGATCCACCACCAGTGAGCCATTTTTAAACAAACAAATTTGTTAGGCAACAAACACCATCAGCTGGAAAGTACGACAGCGACACACCAGGCAGACGCATGTGTTCGTTTTCTTTGTCCTTCTGAGAATGATAGTGATGCCTTAGGATTTTAGCTTTTATATTTTTATATATTTTTAGTCCTGCAATTCTTTAATGTATAACTCTAAACTCCATACAGAGTATTAGCTCCTGCTTTTCCCATTTTGGTCAGACACAATTCCTCTCTAGGCCTGAGAATCAAGGACACCTCACTGTCTCAGGCCCTGAGAAATCTAAACAAAAGTGAGTTGGGGGGGAGCAAACTAAGAGAATGGGACTGCACTGCCTGAAGCTGTAATTGGACAATTAACCTCTGATATGCAAATAGATAAAACTTATATCTGTCCGAAAAACGTGTGACTGTTGTCCATCCCGGATGTAGTCTCTGAGAGACTCCTGCACTGCTCAAGGTGTACCCTGTGAAGGCCTTTCAATAAATTCGTGCCCTTTATCCTTTCACTCTGTCTAGCCTCTGTTCCAGGTCAGCCTCTACAAGGCATCAACAGCCTCTAAATACATTGAGGGTTTTCTCATTATCTGCAACTATACATCTGAATCTACTGTGCTATAACATGTATTTTTTTATCTATCTTTCTACTATCTGGACTTGCATTGTTTCTCTGATATTTCTGTGATAAATTCTCTTCTTCAAGTATGCCTCATACCTTGATCCCACGAGTTTCTCCACGGAAGTCTTGTATTAGAAGAAACTACTCACACTCACTAACAGATGCTTTGTAGGACTCAAACGTCCATTTTCTTTGCTTTCCATAAGAGTCACTCACCTAAATGTCATTCAACTATTCTTTAAATGACATGCATGATTTTTTGCCACACTCACTGTCTTTCATAATCTAATAAAATTATGTCAATGGTTTCATCTTCAAGCTAAAAGAGTTCAAAGAGTCACTCCACTGGTTATGTAGGTAGTGGAAGGAGACTGGAATTGCTGCCAGCTGCACTTGATATTTTTGCCTCTACTGAATGTTATCTTCACCTTGTTTCTGAAATTTGATTTAGCTATTCCTATTCCAAATGCTCTGCACTACTCTACTGTCAGTCTTCCAGCTGCTGATATCAATTTCACAGGTGTCTGTGCATCTATTCTCCTAAACAACATACTCATTCTTTCATACAACAAGCTACCCTAGCTTTTCAGTGGTTTCCAACCTTGATATATAACACCCAGAGAGCATCACAATTTCAGGGAACAAGTTCAAGACATCAGTAAAGTCCCTTGGGCGCTAAAACTTTCATGCCCTTAGCTGGTCTGCCCACAGTGCTGGGTGTTTTTGTCAACATGTTGCCTACTTTATTTTTGCTGCTGTCAAGATACCAAATAACACTTGCTACGCACATCACTGGTTCTGAAGTCACAGAATGTACATCAGGCAGAACATAACAGATGACATGGCATGCAGAGCAGTCAATAAAAATCTGGCCAAGATTTTGTCAGGAACTGTCAACAAAAACATTACACTGTAGTTTCTGCAGACTGATTTTATCTTTTCTTCTTTCAGATGGTCAGGATGACGGCTCTTTGACATCCTCCAATATCTCTTGGCTTTCTACATGGAAAAAGTAATCACCAAAAGAACCATGACTTTCCTGGATACTATAAGTGATCACTATCATCATTTTGCCATTACCTTTATAAAATTATTTACAACTTCTGATTAAGTACTGGGAAGATCACATTTAAATCACTGTTCCTTAATTATTTTTTTTTTTTAAATTTCCTTTTCCAGTTCTCTCATTGTCTATACACTGTCTGTTCTACGATGATGGGCTCTTGTTTCTTTTCCTCTAGCAAGTAATTTCCTGCCTCTCCTTTTCTACATAAATATTCACTCTCTGCTCCAGGGCTCGGATGACAGTTTTCTCACTTCTACATGACAAAATACAAATGGTGCGCTGAGAAATTTTAGGAAAGCCCTTCTACCAAGAATGACATTCCCATTCTTCAAAAGCAAATTTAAAACTAAATGCTTCAACTACAGGCATTTAAGGTTATTCTAGCATTACTAAAGGGTTTTTTCATGGTGTTCTCTACAAATGACATAATAGAGATATGTTCAGGTTTTCCACCTTAAACCAAATGGAGAATGACAGAATTGTAGTCTTTCACTACCTACTTGCATCACAGACAATAACAATCCACTGCAAACAACAGTATTTTACAACAAAATATCAATAACAACATTACTGAAATAGTCTCTCCAATGTGTTTATGTGTTCTCCAGTTTTAAAGCACTGTGTTAAGATAGAAAACCCCAATATTCTCTACACAATCTTAACTGAACTCACAATATTTAATTGTTTTCGGTCAAGTGTTCCACAGGGGCAGTTGTGCTAGAAAGTCTAGTATTTTCCAGTTAAAATCAATAGGAAAATGTTCTCCACATTCAATGGGGAAAAGCCAAGTCTGAACAGAGTATCATCAATCCACTACAAACAATCCAGAAAACATGTACAACCATTTAAACTGCAAATGCATTTTTACAAAATGCTTTCACTCAGAGTTACATGATAGGTTTTAACATCTATTGGAGATAAGTTTTAAGTCTAAAAAAGTGACTTTTAAATATTTTTTGCGTTATTCTTACCATATGATAGAGTCAAATTAATAAGCAATGGCAATGCAATCTAGATGCTCAGCCAGCTGTCTCAGGCAGCTCACACCATGTTATTAAAGACCCTTTCTGGCACATGATTAATTATATTGCAACAGACATGTTCCCAAACTGTTTTTATTTTCTTCTTTTTTTAAGCGTGTGTTCTGCTTACTTCAAGGAAACACCAAATAAGGTGTTAATGATCATCTTTTCCCCAGATAATTAAAGAACTTTCCTGAGAAATATCATGCTGTTGTTCAGGCTTTTATACAATGATTACCAGCAGATATCAAGTGTTTACACTGAATATGACACAAATTAACCTAGCGGGAAACTCATTACTGCTGTGTACTTAAATGGTTCCAAATTAACATATGTACCCATCTAAATTTGAAGGTGGGAATTGTTTAGTGTGCTGAAACTGGAATGGTGTTGCTAGTTCTCATAAAAGACACATCCTGGGCAACCATAAGCAACCTGTTAAAATCTAAACAGCTGTCATAAAATTCAGGTAAATCAAGCAGCTTTTTCAATACCATGTTTGTACCACAGTTTCCTTTCACATCTCTATCTTTCCTTTCAAAGCACCTATGGGCCTACTACTTCTGATTAAAAAACTGCACTCATTTTCTGTATTCTTTGCCTTGTATTACTGATATCCTTCTTTACAGTAGTTCTGTAGCTGAATTTTTCACCTTCTACTTCTGATGTAGAGGCCTACAAATCTTAGAATTATTCATACATATAAAATAATTTACCATATGCAAAATGAATTTTAAAATAGTCCAATCCTGTACTATAAATACTTTTGCTATCTGTTTGTATTTTAAAAAGGTTTATAGTGTTCACAATTACAAACTACAAGGTTGATATTCCACAAAAACTGACAATATTTTACCAGTTGGTAAGCTGATAGTATTTCAAGAATTTATTTCCTTCACAGTTGTAAAGGCTGTAGTGTTCCAGGCAAAACAGGAAGTTTGAATACTTCTCTGAATTTTCTATAGACTGACAATACTAAAAAGAGAAGCGATAATATACACAGGCACCTAGCTCCATGGTTTCCAAATCTATGAAGAGGGTCATTAAGGAACACAAGAAAAATAATGCAAAAATAATATATTTCTTGATGATAAATCTAAAACTTTGGAATGGAGAAAGCTTAATTGATAATTTATTATCAGTTATCATTATAACCTAATCTTTGTATCAAAATTTTGCTTTGAGGGAGACTTGTGGCTAGTAAGAAACATAGTAAGTGGGGATGCCAGAACTCACTGAAGTTAAAAAAGTGTTAAGAATTCAGTGTTAAACAGCACTAGTCCCAGTGCTAATCCCTGAGGAACACCACTCTTCATGGTCTCCGCTTGACATGGAGACATTTTCTGCAGCACTTTGAGTGCCACCATCCAGCCAATCCCTTATATACCAACTGGTCCAGCCATCAAATCCGTGTCCCCCAAATTTAGAGACAAGGCTGTTGTTCAGAACAGTATCAAATGTTTTTAACAAGTCCAGGTGGATGAAATCCGTTTCTTTTCCTTCATCCACCAACACTTCTACCTTGTCATAGAAGGCCGCCAAATTTTTCAGACATGGTTTGCCTTTAGGGAAGCCATGCGTCCTGGCTTCACCTCATTTTCCACATGTCTTAACAAAGTTTTTCCTAGAAAAGATTGGGACCAGCAGTTTGTGTAGATTACATCTGCCACAGCCTGATTCAGAGAATGGTGTCCTTACTGCTAATGAGAGACATGATGACATATGAGCTCATTCAAAATCAATCCAGCTTGCTGGAGGTGCACAAGAGATAATTCTGAGAAATAGATTAGTGCATTGGAAAGAGTGGAAAGAAATGCAGGGGGTAACAAGGATACCAAAAGCTTCATCAGGTTCCTGCAGTTTTCAGCTGGACAACCCTCTCTTACCTAGAGGGTACCTGCTTTAAGAATGCACACAGCATTTGCTGCATGTGGATGCCTGCCCACACCATGTCCTGGAGTTGAAAATAAACTGTTAGCTGCCTGATGCAAAAGTGAGACTGTTACAGGTATCAGATCATGGAAAGAGAAAAGATTGTCATTTAGAGTCTAACAGCCATGAAATCAAATAGAATATGTTATCAAAAATCTTAAACTAGCTATGTCTAAACTGTCTAGTGACATCAATATCATTTTAAATCACTAAAAAATCTGGGCTTCAAATTTTTTTAGAACGTGAGAATGTCAACTCCATTCTCCTTTAAAAATATATTAATAAATTTTTTAGTTTGGCATGTAATTAGGAGACATATTCCCAAATGTTGAAGGCATCAAGTGATTCAGTGGAAACTATGAAATAACTAGGACTGCTTGTAGTCAAGGCACTAATTTAGATGCTTTCCTAATGATTTAAAACTTACTTAAGGCCAAGTCTTCGGAAGAACACCTCAAGAGAAGTGCTTTTCTTCTGCTCCAGCATGCTGCCCATAAGCAAAGTTTTCACTGTCAGTTGTGTGTGTTAGTTTCCAGGCGCACCTAGTACTGATCAATAATCTCTGCATTTATGTGGTGTACCTGTTCATCAAAAAGCACTTACAGCATCTCCAAAAAGTAATATAAAAGAAAGAGCCTAACCTATGAAATTAATGTGAAATATTCTGTTGAGCATTTTACCTGGTGACTGGGTTTCACAGAATCCTCGAATATGCTGAGATGGAGGACACCCATCAGAACCATTGAGTCCACCTCCTGGCCCTGCTCTGGACATCCCAAGAATCAGACCATGTACCTGAGAGCACTGTCCAAACGCTTCTTGAACTCTGTCAGGCTGGTGCTGTGACCGCTTCCCTGGGGAACCTGTTACAGTGCCCAACCACCCTCTGGGTGAAAAACTTTTTTCCTGGTTTGATTTTGTTGTCTTAACTTCATGGAGGCATCAGGTAATTGGACTTGCATCCAGTTCTAAGTCACTTCTCAGTTAATCCTGCCTGGCATTCATAGCATTTACATATGGATGAGAAGAACAGAGCAATCGCAAAAATCTGCAAACATGGAAAAGCTGTCATTTTTACCACAATAGCATTTGCTGCATGGATAGAAACCTAAACCTCAAACTTCATATCACAGTTATGCAAGTATTTGCTCACACTTTAACACTGAATAATATTGCAGCAGGCATACTAGACCTCTACTGGTAATACTGCCAGCACAATACAAAAATAATCTGCAGTCCATTTTAAGATCAACTCAATATGCCAACCATTAACTTAGAAGAAACTCACTAGCTGAAAAAAAAGAAAATGAAACAGAATTCTATTCTCAAATCTTTCACCTTTTATTCTCTTTGTGTTAATTGGAATTTGCAGATTTTTCACCACACCACGAAACTTAGACACTCCAAAAATACCATTGAAAAATCACACTTTTTACAAATTAACCACAGTGAAAGTACTTTCAAGCTTATAGTGTTCTCCTGCTTTATTTTTTTTCACTCACAATAGATCAGGTTATTTGTGGTACTGTAGTTAATGCAGAGCATATATACAATGGTTCAGGCGGAAAGACAAAGGACTTGTATGAACAAATGCTGCAACACACTTAAATCAGAAAGCCCTTACAACAAGATAGTGGAATTTAAGGTGTCAAAGGAAAGATAATTCTGTTAAATTAAGTTTTTTGCATGTGTATTTTTAAAAGTAGCAGCACAAAAGTAACTGTGAGCAAGAATTCTACATTATTTTGCTTATCTTTTAATAATAAATAATAAGGAAGGATAACTTTTCTCTTTGCCTCTTAGAAGCAGTGGTGAGTGTCTTGCCTGCATTGTTTACAAGTCAGTAATACTGAACTTATTTTGAAATACTGCTTTAGTTTATTTAGTTCTCCCAACCTAGTAAATACCACAAACTATTTACAAAGTTTATATGGTGTAAACCTGGTAGGTCTCTAAGCCCTGTGCAGCCACTTTCTTCCTCCCTGCAGTGGGATGGAGAAGGGAATCAGTAGGTAAAAGTGAGAAATCTCCTGGTTTGAGATAAAGACAGTTGAACATGTAAAGTAAAGCTTTACAATGTGTTATCAACACATTTTACTCACAAATTCAAAACATAGCACCCTACAAGCTACTAGAAGAAATTTGCATTCCAGTGAAAACCTATACAGAGGTATTTGTAAAAGACTGAAATGTTTGCAGTTCTTAAAATTAAGGCTACATAAATACAGTGTCAAAGCACTGTGAATAACAAATTATGTTCCTTAGCTTCAAGCCAATCAGCTGGCTTAGATTACTATTTGCATATCAGCATATATCCATTTCAAATTCATTCTAGTAAGTAAATAATTTCTGTATTTTTTTAATATATTGGCCCAGTGCACATTACCACATAGCAGTACATGATTCCACATGGCTGCTTCATTACCAGATCTTCTGACAAAACCGTTCTTACTCTATCTCAATGGATATACATAAGTCTTTAATACCATATATGTGGATGTACCTTTGCACTTCCTTTAGGTTTTGAATTAACCCTGAAAGCTAAAAAAAAACAAAACCAAAACCAAAATAGAACAAAATAAAAATAAAAACAAAACCTGAATATCAGGACTCATATGCTAGCCTGGGAAGACTTCTTGTGAACCCTTTTATTCAGAGAGAAATCCTGACTGAGGAAAATCAAACAGAAAATCAAATCAAATCAAATTGAAGGCTAAAACAGTATGACACAAGGATTTTCTAAAAGACCTCATGAAAATCCCTGCCAAAAATTAGTGCATGCTTAAGAGAGAAGAATTAACTTTGAGATGCTAGTGGGTAAAATATTCTTCTTTTCTTCCCTTACTCCCCAGTTCAGGGTAATCAACTTTCACTTAAGGTGGTATATATTCATTTTCTTTCCTATCACCCAAGAGTCTAGTCTGAATAACACAGTTTTCTCAGAGCTACACCATTAAGAGGCATAAAGTTGCATGTGTGTGCCTGTGTCTGTGTTCATATCTGAAAAAGGAAGCAAACTAATATCAAAACCTCATTCTTCAGAACGTCTCACAAATTTCATAATATATCCTAGTTTTCAGTTCTACCAGAATGTTTCCATACTTTGAATGGGATGCTACTTTCCCTACTATATCAGGAAACAAAAACCAATCAATCAACCAAAAGCTCCTAAAAACGATATTATAAGCAATTTCATGCCTTTGTGTCATATTTTCTGTCTTTAACCTAAAGAATGTGGGTTTTTTAAATGTTCTTCAGCAGAATACTTCATGTACATTCATTTTAATATTGTATTATACCTGCCTAGCTACTGAATTATTTTATATTAGCTTCAGTTGGAGTTCCCTTTGTGTTTTCTTAACAGTACTGACATGTCTCCTGCAGGCACCTTTCGCAGGCTCTATCAGAAAAAAAAGATGAGAGTGATCCTGGAGGGTGCACTCCAGCTAGGGACATCAGCCAAGAATAAACAAATGTAGAACTGATTAGTAACAAATCACACTCAATACAACAGAATAAGGCAAGAATTTTGCAAAATAATTTTATTTTCCCCTGTGGAGAGTTACAGTTGTCCAAAAATCGCATTCTCTTCTAAATGACTTCCAAAAATCTTGGCTAATAGCTACTCTTTGAAGTGAACAATGTAGAAAATGTGATTATTGGGAAAACACCTTTCTCACAAAATTCCTTTGCTTTGAAAATGAGGCTCAGACCCTAAGCATAAGTGTTGATCTATAACCTACCAGACAAGACTGAGCTTTATCTGTGGGGTTACGCGCTGCTACACCAGCACAGGAGGAGGGGTACCCTGCCTACCAGCCTCTCCAAGCACTCCGATGTCAGTGAAGATGTCTGCTGCAGCCACCTCCCTTCACCTTGTCTCCCTCCTGCACGGATAAAGCTGAACCCATGCACGGCCTTCTCTGCTCCCCGACTTCGAGGGTGCGCGTGGATTGCACCAACCGCATGAGCCACACCTGCAGTGTGAAGGAAGATGTAGCAGGAGGGGAATATGTGCCCTGGCTGTCCTCTCCTATTTGTTGCATAGGAGCTGATGATTAATTTGATTAATAACCAAATTGTAAAGTTGGGAGTTCTTTAATAAATCTGTTTTTCCTTTCATTTGGACTATCATTCCGTTAAGTATTCCAGAACATAATGTTTCATCTTTCTGTTAATATTTTCCTTTTTTCATTTGTATTAACATTCTACAATCTCATTATTGTTTTTGACATTTACTCTTCTATTTCTTCCCTGTGGTCTTCTTCATTTCTCTTGTCAATTATCATTTTATACACATTATGAATCACTTCAGCATCTGCCCATTACAAAACATTAATCATTCACATTTTTAATAAACAAGCATTTTTAAAGAGCTATAACGTTGGGGTTTTTTAAGAACAGTGCATAAAATTTCCACCAGAAACTCCATTATTGCCCTCCTATAGCAATATACGGGACTAATACAGACCTGAACTGTGGGGGATTTCAAGGCTCTTCTGTAGGTAATGCAGAACCTGCAATGCAGAAAATGCTGCAAAAGCAGCTATCACATGGGAAACTTATCACATACTTGTGACATATCACATCATCTCTGAGTTCGTTCATCCTACAGGAAAATAAGGAAGGTCTTGCCCTATCTCTTTTTGTCCTACTTTCACTGATCTGTGATGATGGAATGTGTAGTTGGCTTACGTTTTTAGTTTACAAAATCACAACAGAATGACATCTAGTGTCTAATTAAACACTGATTTGTCTCAGACCTATAGAGTCATTTAAGTTCTTAACTGGGTAAAGGTTAGATACCTGCACTTCATTGTGATCTGAGACCACATTCTCTCAATAACAAAGCCAAATCCATCCTGCCACTAAAATATCCTCCCCTTTTTGGCATGTCTGCTTGCTTCTTTGGATGAGGCAAGAAGGTTGCTTCTGGTTTTGCTTTTTGGCTGGAGCACCTCTCCTATGCAGACAGAGAGAGCTGGAACTCTTCAGCCTGGAGAAGAGAAGGCTTCAGGTAGATCTTGTAACAGCATTCTAGTACCTAAAAGGAGCCTACAAGAGAGATGGAGTAGGACTTTTTACATGGCTTCAAACCGAAAGAAGGTAAGGTTAGAGTAGATATTAGGAAGAGTTTTTTGCTTTGACGCAAGCTGGAACAGTTTGCTTAGAGAAGCTGTGGATGTCCCATCCCTGGAATTTTTAAGGGCCAGGTTTGATGGGGCTCTGAGCAGCCTGGTCTAATGGAAGGTGTCTCTGCCCGTGGCAGAGGGTATGGAACTAGGAGGTCTTTAAAGTCCCTTCAACTCAAACCATTCTGTGATTCTATGATTTCCAGTGAACTATTGTTTTGCACTTGTTCAGGTTGCTACTTCTGCTTATATAAGCAGCCTGACTGCCAAATGCATATCTATGGTAACTGATTTAATACAGAATCAGTCTGCAAGTGTTAACTTGGTGTTATTAGTCAATGGCAGATCTCCTACTGATTCCAGTGCTGCCAGTAATGCTATTGCTTTTATAAATTGCACACAGAACCCTAACTCCCTCAGTGTTGTTATCAGATACTGTGCATATCTACAAGTTTAATGTTAACAGGTTTTCCATTTCAGAGTTCTACTTGCTATTATTTATATATTAATTTCCCTAGGACTCTGTATCTGATGTATTGATATATACATCTATGTGATATCCATAGAAGCATCCTTTTCAACTTGAGCTGAGCCCTGGTATTATTTGTATTCCTCTTTTACTTGGAGTTTTGGATCTATCTTTGCCATTCCTCTTGCCTTTGAGTGTGTTCCTCCATACCTTCCAACCATCAAATTAGTATCTCAAGTTCTGATGTCTCAAGTGGTCTTCAACTGATGCTGTCATTTATTGATTGCATTATTTATGATGTTACTGATGCTCAGCTATAGCATTTATTCTCATTTTTCTTCCCAGCTGCTTTCCCCCTAATTTAGTCAATAAGAGAAGCTTTGCCTTAATTTCAGCAATATATGAACTCTGGACAGCTTGATGCAGATGACCAATCAATTGAACTACTCAATACCAATCACAGGGCTCTCCTTGAAGGCATTACAGCCGAAATCCTTACTGCTCTGTTGCGCCCTTAGATGCTATCTGTTCAATGATGTCAGCTATCTTTCACTAATCATTACTGCACACTGTCTGTGTGAAGACTCTCAGAATTATTTTTATAGTGACTTCGTGCACAAAACATTTCCCCTGTTTTTCCCACAATGTCATATCTTACTTCACTAATTTTCAGGTTAATCTGCCCACAGACCTGCTTTCTCCTCCTAGACAAAATAATGTGATTATGTAATTTATGTTCAATCACCTCACTGGCAAATCTAAGTGCAGTAATTAGCAATTAATTGTTGAATTGTGGCTGTTCAAACAGCACCAGTACTAACTGTCAAATATTTAAATGTAAAGACATTGTTTAGGGGAGAAAAGAAAAAATCTTCTCAAGAAAGAATTTGAGAACTTTGCTGTATTCTCAAGAAAATTCTCCATAACATAAAACACTATGGAATGTTTTACCTTCATTTTGGCCCAGAATTGTCCAAGAGTAGGTAGGAATATCATCAATAAATTAATCTTTATTACGGAAAGAGAAGCAATTGTGTCCTCATCACTTAGAATGTTCATAGGCCTACTAAAAGCACATGAGTTTATTTGATTCATAGTATCATGGATTCTCTGTGTCTGTAGATCTGAGAAGCTTTAAAAATATTCTGAAAGGTCTTAGGTGTAATCAGCAAGGATTTTTTACATCTGATTGGATATCAGAAAAATGTTACCCACTGTAATAATTGCATGGATACTTATGAATATATCATTTATAAAAATAGAGATTATATTAATGTAAAAATTTATATTTCCCTAAAAACTTTTTTATATGTGCAAAAGGCTGAAGTCAAGTTTGGTTTGATATAACTCTCAAGGAATTGCAGATTTGATTTTACACTGCCACATACCACAGCCCCAAGTACACGCACTTTTTTGGATGGACTTGATTTGTACTGTGCTAGACCCAGTCCTGTGTGTCCCATCTGTTTCTGGAATGAAATTACCTAATCTTAAAGCCCTTCTATGTAAGACTATGACATTACCTTCCAGAAGGTAATGATAAATAGAATTTATAAGACTTATAGGCCACCTCAGTTTAGCCTGCTAAAGAAAACCTCAGAGCTACCATTTTCACAGAAGATAAGCAAAGATGAGGCAGGGAGCATTCTCTTGCCAGTGAAGAGCCCATACTGATCATTAGACTAATTAAAATCATTTTCTGTGCCTACTTACAGAGGACATGGAAAAGGATTTCCCTCTCTGCTCTTTCTTTTCACGAACAAGTACTTCCCTTTTCTGGAATCAGAAGCACTTTATGTGATTAAGCTTTTATTTTAGAGTGTGTGTGTGTATATATGTATGCATGTACATATGCATACAAACCTCCCTGTTCAGGGGAGTATTAAAAAGGAAGGTTTTTATATTTGTAGGAAGCATTCTGATATACAAGATAGCATGGAAAAATTTAATATATACAGTTGCTTCAAGACTGTGGTAAAGAATTTGGGCTTCCTTTTCAGAGTTCCTGTGTGGCTCCAGAACTAAAAGGAATTATAAACGAGAAGCAGTTTTGGAAGCATCTCTTTTATTTCCACAACACAGAGGTATGTTTGGAGCTGTATTCCAATGCCAGGAGAAGTATATTAAAATCCCTGTTTTGGCAAAGCCCAATTAAGATTTATCACCTAAGTAAGCCCTAGTCACTATACAAGATATTTTTCTGGAGGAATACTTTAAGATTTTATTAAAGATATATTAAGGATAAACTCTTGTTAAAATGCTAAAAAAGATATTGTATCTTCTCAGATTATGCCTTTTTTTTTCTTCAAGACTTCATATAAGTTCTCCAGTAATAAGTAAGAAAACAGAATTCATATTCTGTACTTAAGACATGGGAAAACATACAAACACAGTGAAGACCAAATTCTTGAAAATATAAAACACCTAAAATTTCTAGCAAATTAACAACTAACACTAACTTTAAAGCCATTTACTTCAGACACACTTAGGAAATATATAGTCATGTTTAGTAATAGTGTAATATTGTAAGCAACTTTTAACAGATATAGTTTAAATACAGAGCTAAGCAGTCATCCTGAAGACCATTGTGGTGGACTAGAAATATGATAATTTCAAGTCATACTGCCTTGACTAAGCTAACATCCAAAACAGAATAGTTTGCTGGAAACTATAAAAAGTGAAATAAGTAGAATTCTAAGTTGTTTCAA
This sequence comes from Callaeas wilsoni, assembly GCA_013398955.1. NCBI lineage: Eukaryota > Metazoa > Chordata > Aves > Passeriformes > Callaeidae > Callaeas > Callaeas wilsoni. The sequence goes on from VWPU01002483.1 coordinate 15,287, forward strand.
TACTAATTACATGTCTGCAACGAGGTTAAATTAGTTGGCTCTATAGTCAATATTCTCAGAGTAGTCTGGGGTTTATGTCTTAATTATTGTGTCTTTTGTAACAGAAAAAATTGAAGTTTCACTGTTATGCTGTAGGCTTTCCTCGTATCCCTCTACTCCTCCAATGTTTTTACTAGTTAAAAAAGTTTTTCCTAGTAGCAAGATATCTGAGGCACATATAGTTAATCTGAATTAATGTCTAGAGGAGCTACAGTTCAAATCAGTCATACCTAGAGAAATGTAATATAAATTCAGATATTCAGATATAAATTGGAAAATCGGAAGAGCCCTCTGAGTGTACTTTTCAGTTTTAGCATTTGCTTGTTTCACTGCAGAAAGATTTGTGCTCGTTGTAAATTTTAAAAATGAAAATAAGTTAAGGAAATGTCTAAGTGCAGTTCGTCTTTTAAAATACTTATAGCTAAACCAAGCTTTGTAAGAAAAAGGCAATTATACAAATTACAGATATGATTTTCAAAAATGGATAGTTTCCTGATCTGAATTTCATTTCCTCAGGAGCAATTATGAAAAGGTTACAAATTCATTGGACATTTACAAACAATTGAATGAATCCCAGTAATTCTGACTATTGCAAAAGGCAGACCCTTTTGAGCTGCATAAACACCACTAGGAACAGATTTTCTGGAAGAATGGCCCAGAAAATAAATGCAAACACATATATACTGAATAATATTAAATAAAGTGATAAATCTTTTAGAAGATAGGCTATATTATAGTGATGATAAATTGGGTAAAAATTATTTGTATTGTTCCACTGTTATTAATGAAAATTAGCCTCATTTTTTGGGACAGAAATCATTATGTATTTCTCCATGTAAATTATTAGTTCTGTATCTACCTGTCCTGTAGAAGATCAGCCTCAAATCTAAGTAAACTTTTTTATGAAATGATCCATTAAAAACTCCTGATGAGATACTAGTTAATCTCTACAGCAATTTTGAAAATGATAGCAGTAAATATTAACCAGTGGCTGCCAAAACCATACTGACAAAGGAAGAATTAAGAAGAAGAATAAAACACAGGATACAAAAGCCTTGTTTCAGTTTTGTGCATAATAGATTAAATATTAATCTTGCCACCATTATCAGTATATTAATTTTTGTGCAGGTCTAAGGCTAAATACAGTAGGCAGATAATTCTTGTTTTCAAAAATAAAATACTACTTTATAAAATTTATATTGGATCTCAGAATGGCAAAGACATATTGTGAAAGGTGTATGTTTTGAAGTATAAGCAAAGAAAGAAGGGATTGCTGCTGTGTGGTACAGCACTTTGCTTTTGGAAACACTTCAAAATTTCCTAGAGTTTCTTGATATTTTTCCCTCAGGTGATAGAACTGAGGGGAGAAAATGGCCATATTCCTTATATATAGCACATTTCCTACACTATTTTCTTAGGCCATGAGAGAAGAAAGTTTTTCACAAAAGAGAAAACAGTGGTTATAAACACGAAGTGAATCTTCATGAGGAAAAAATAAAAAAATAAAAAAATAAAAACAACCAAAAACTCACTGTGAAGAATAATTTTAATTTTTACAGTCTTGACAATATGCCATTAGCTCAGAAGATAAAACTGCAAGGTAGTCATACAAGGCTTTTATTGTCAGGGTATGAAGTGGAGCAGGGAAATATTAAATTTCAAACTGCATTTACTTTCAAATCAAGATTTGGGAGAAAATGTTTTTTTAAATAGTGGTTATCCTTAACTGTCAAAACGCTGCTTACGTGCTGTCTAGAAAAATCATCATTCATATTCATTTGTCAGTACTTCTCCCACCCTTCACAGTCAGGCAATGTTAAAATTCAAGTCAAAGGGTTTTTTTTGTCAATGATATTTATTGCTCCTAAATACTAATATGTAGACAAACATTTCCTGTGTCTTAATTCTGCTTGCACACGCTGCTGCACTTTATTTCAGGCTAACCCTTTATAATCTCCATGTGGAGGGTTACATTTGGGAGAGGAACAGGATCTTCTTTTAGGAAGGAGACAGTAGATGTCTTTTTGGTCTTTCAATTTAGTGATTTATGTTATTTTTCTGACATGCTACAACATCAAAGAAAGCCATTCTACAAAAGCCTGACCGTCACATTCCAGAGAGTTTGCTTTGCATAATGTATCTCCATTAGGGTTTCCACATAAGTTGACAGTGTGACAGTTAAATCTTTTCATGCATTTCTATCACTTCATACAATAAAATGTCAAACTTCCTGTGCACATTGAAGTAAAATACGTACAATATGTAACACAAAATCAAGACATGCACAACCAGAGCATGACAATATTCTATAAACAGGGGTAGTTGGTATCAGACTGAAATCTAGAAATTACAGTCTCCTAGGTATAATGGTTTCATTAAAATGTTCAAACAGTGTCTCCAAAGCTAATTTTCTTTCCAAAGTACCCATGCATAGAAAGTACAGCAATAAGACATCCCCCTGCTATGCCTTTCTGAATAGCAGATTAACTGCAGAACTAGAATGATGTCAATTTGTTTCAAAATATTGCAGCAAAGCTTTTGAATGGATGAGCAATTACTAACAGAGGGTGCAATTATAACCGAGTCACAGGGAGTGCTTTAATATGGTTTTTCTCCCATGTACAAGGAATAACAAGAAAATGTAATGAAAGAGGAATAATGAGACAGCTGGCTTTGACAGCACCTTGGCAGCCGTCACTAAGAAAGTAAGTGCATTAGTTCAGTGGAGTCCATTCTTCAAGACATCTAAAGAAGGATGAGGAAAAAGCATCTTGTCAGAGAGTAGCCAAAAGCTACCACCAACAGTGGCAGCATAAGATTTACTTGAATTAAAACAAAATTTAGTTTTTCATACTAATTAACACCAAAAAGACAGTCCTTTGGGCAGTTTTTTACTAGACCATCTTTGCATTCTTTTTCTCCTCTCATCCCAGATCCCTAACTTGGTTTTTAACTCTTTGGAGATGAAATAAAAATCTACTTTTGACCTCTCAATTCCACAAGCTCACTCAACAATTCACTCTTTTGTTTCTGAATGAAATTTTTACAAAGTGCTTTTTGCCATTTGTCACATTAAGGTGGCTTAACACTATTTCTGCACTTAAATAGGTCCTGCCTGGAGCCAGCTGGTCTGCCTGGGCAGGCTTGGGAGGAAGAAAATTAAGTTTCAGAAGCAATGGGCTAAATTCTCCTTTCAATTATCCACTGTAACCTTATTACATACAAAATCAATGATACAGTGTGCTCCCATGTTTTGCTACTAGAATCAATATAATTGTCCTTACGGTATTCAAATGCTACAAATATGGCAAATGTTTTTATTAAAGACAGATAACTGCAACAAACCCCCAAACATAAAGAAGCTTTATCTAGACTACTGCCAAGGTTCTTTTTTTAAACAATGTTTTTATATTACCAAAAGCTACAAGAAACAAAACACGGAGATCAAACTGTGCTATGCCCAGTTCTGGCCTCCTCAGTAGAAGAAGAGTATAACAAAGGGTCACTAAGATGACTGAAGGACTGGAGCATCTCTTCTGTGAGACGTGGCTGAGACACGTGGGACTGTTTACTCACGAGAAGAGAAGGTGACCATGTTACTGTACAAATTCCTGGAGTAAAGATTCAAAAGGGACAGAGTCAGGAACAACCAGAGACAATGGGCTCAAACTGAAACGCTGAAAGCTCCCTCTGAACACTAGGAAAGGCTTCTTACTGTGATATTGACTGATCACAGGTTGCCCAGGGAGGTTGTGGTGTTTCCATCTTTGCATATGTCTAAAAGCCATTTGGACATGTTCCTGGGCAACTGACTCTAGACTGCCCTGCTTGAGAAAGGGTGTTGGAGCAGGTGACCTGGCAACATCCTTTCCAACTGTGACTATTCTGTGATCTCATGATTCTCTGAAATATTCACATACTTGGTATAAAACTTTGTGGAAAAAAAAAATACAATATGGACAAAGGTATGCAACAGCACAAGCTGTTTCTTCAGCACATTACTTCTACACCTGTAGAAGTAATACATTCTCTTCGGAGTGGTCCTGTCTAAATAACTCACTCAGGAGGAGGAAGGTATCAACATACCTAATCTGGCAGTATACTTTAGATTTGAAGGGTCTTCTTGTAGGTTTGGGGAGGTTTTTAACAGGCTTGCAGTGATCAACAAACATGAAATAAATCCATTAAAATGTATTTCATCTTTATTTATAATTTTTTTCCCTCAGGTACAGATAATTGAATTGGAATTGTTGATCAGTATCACTGTTCATTAAAGGGCTAATCCCTGTCCACTCAGCTATAATAAACTACAATCATCAGGTTTCCGAGCTCCAACACAGCATTCAGCTGTTCTTTGTCTTGTAAGAAAAGTCAAATAGACCTCTACCATCCAAACACTGGTTATCAAAGTTAAGGTTTGTTTGAGCAGAACCTGCAGCATCAAGTGCATAGTGCAATTGGCATATATGTACCTAATGGAAATTGCCTTCTTTTTTGCCATCTGGAAGCATGCCTTTTGACTTTCTCACATATGTACATTTCTGGTCTCTTTATTACTACTTGGTATTGTTACTGGTACTATCTCCGTGAGCAAGAAATATTATTTTACCATTAAACCTATAGTTCTTAATATCGTATTGATATCTAAGAGTACAAGAGACACAGACCATGACTCTACTGTGCTACAGATACTAGAACTGTAGGACTAAAATACAGTGACTCCCTTAAAAAGCTTTTAAAAGTCTTTCTGCTTCTTTCTGCTTTCATGTTGTAATTCACACCTACTTTTCACTTCATAGAATAAGAAATATATTCTCAAAGTGTACATAACAATTGAGGAAATCTAGAGGCAGAATTAAAGCACAAAGGCATTTTCTTTCATATCTCATCAGCAATCACTTGCATTTCCCCATTGTTATAGTACATACATCCCAGAGCAATCCAAACAGGAAATTAGGTCTTCTGGCTTCCTCCACCATTTTTCAGAAGAGTCTGTGCGTGAGAAGATAGCCTACTTCCTAGACTATATTAACACATGATAATTATATTTTCAAAGCAAAAAGGAGCACATGTCCTTTGTAGTCTTTGATGGTAACTTTAAATTGCACTCATTGCTTTACAGCAAGTATCTCACTAATGAAAAATGAAGTTATAATGCTGAATAATTGTTCACTGCCTTTCAACTTCAAAGCGCTTTGTAAATATGACCTAATTCATCAAAATTTCTGGTACTCAAGGGAATTGGGAACACAACAAGCAGAGATAGGAAAAGCAAGGCAGACAGGGTTAATGGTGAAATTCTATAATTTTTGCCCAAGCATGTCCTTGCTCAGGATTTTCCTTAAACAACTAATGAATCTAAGAATTGGGTAAATTTTTTCTAAATCACAAAATGCAGCTAAAAGTGCAGTACAACTGTCATTGATTTGTTTGGTGTTTGGCAATAATGTGTTCAGAAACCTCCGTAATTCTGCACAAAACCTTAGGATAAGGACATTGTGCCAGGCCCCCAGAATCTGCATGTAGCAGATATGAATTCCTTCCTCTACATCATAAAGCAAGTAAGCTTCTTACAGACTTCCACTACCAGTTTTGGCTTGCTTTTGTCTTTCTATAAGAAGATTTGGCTAGTTGGCTCACACTGTATATGGACCCCTTATGGAACCCATTCAACTTTTCCTCCAAAAGCTTCCTTCCTATCCTGCAAACACAGAACACTTCTTCCTTACAACCACTGCAGCCCACAAACACAGGACTGCAGTGGATCTGTAGCTTTTAATCCAAACACAGCCATCTAAAGGAAATCGTATTATTCCTGAAGGTATAACTACACCACAGAGGAAGCATCATTTCCATTATTTGTTCATCTCCATCTATAACTTTACATGATCAGTGAAAATATGAATGAAAATATCAAATGTTTCAATAGATGAATTCCAAAGTCAACGATGAATCATATTTGGTGTCTGCAGTATTTCTTAGTCTCTTTTTCTAAACCTTAGTCAATGCATAACACCAAATGCATGGTTTTAAGTTATTTTAATTGTGGAAGGATATAATAAACTCATATGAATAGATGTTTTAAAATGACAGATGTAAATGTTAAGATATCTATATATATATACACTATACAAATATTTACATACATAAAATATAAAAAATACTGGATCACCATGAAACAAATCAGTCAGGAAAGAGTATTGCTGATATTGATACCTACACATATCATAAATAACTGCTCAGATAAAGCATCTACTTGTCATTACACAGTTATGTAACTAACTGGAAAACATATAGCTAGGCTTTCAGAATTGTTAGGGTTATTAAGACGATATTAAAAAATAAAATAAACTCTGCACTGTTATACATTTAAAACAGCCAAGAGACATCTTATTTGAAGACAGAATCTTTTTTGCCTCCTTTTGATACTTTTTTTGCTAGTATTCCTGTTAGTTATGGCTACCACTGAAATAAGGAAGGAAGGAGATGAAGGAAGAAAGCAAAAAAGCAAGCAAAGCAAGAAACCAAGAAAGTAGGAAAGAAAGCAAGTGCAAGCAAACAGGAAAGAAAGAAAGTAAGAGAGAAAGAGAGAGAGAGAAAGAGAAAGAGAGAGAGAGAAAGAGAAAGAGAGAGAGAGAAAGAGAAAGAGAGAGAGAGAAAGAGAAAGAGAGAGAGAGAAAGAGAAAGAGAGAGAGAGAAAGAGAAAGAGAGAGAGAGAAAGAGAAAGAGAGAGAGAGAAAGAGAAAGAGAGAGAGAGAAAGAGAAAGAGAGAGAGAGAAAGAGAAAGAGAGAGAGAGAAAGAGAAAGAGAGAGAGAGAAAGAGAAAGAGAGAGAGAGAAAGAGAAAGAGAGAGAGAGAAAGAGAAAGAAAGTGAAAGCGAAAGCGAAAGCATGAGAGGAAGAGAGGAAGGGAGGAAGGGAGGAAGGGAGGAAGGGAGGAAGGGAGG
>VWPU01002483.1:22486-63381 GCA_013398955.1 Callaeas wilsoni
GAAAGAAAGAAAGAAAGAAAGAAAGAAAGAAAGAAAGAAAGAAAGAAAGAAAGAAAGAAAGAAAGAGAATTTTACCTCATTCATCTATTTTCTATGCTAAATGCTGAATGTCCTCATAACAGTTGGAGATAATATGGCATCATCTAACTCAGAGGAATTATCCCACCATTTGCCAGGAGTAGCTAAGCCAATAAATAGCTGGAAATATGCAGGAAAATGAATGGGGAAAAATGCATCCAGCTTTGTATAGGAATTATCTAAACTAAAGCACCCCTTTTGTGGGATGTTCTCACCTCTTAAATTGGATTAGTGACTATGACCATAAACAAAGCCATTGTGTTTTATTCTAATCCAACAGGAGAGCATGTATTACTACTGTAAAGCATTCTTTTAATGAATATTTGGCCACTAGACCCCTGGCAATTTTGTATATAACACCACACATTTTGGGCATTTTCACAAACGTTTTTGCCATTTTATGCTGGTACAACACTTGGGCATTTCCATGAACATGTTCATTGGCTAAGAAGAAATGAAACTGTATTTTCATTTACCAAATCTATGTGTGGGACAGGAGATAAACCAGTACAGAAGATGTTAGAATGAGTGCTAGAAGGCATCCAAAGTGTTTCTCCTTCCAGGGAGCTAGATAAACAGCAGTATTGGGCTTATAATAATGTGATCTCTCTGTTAGTTTCGATAATGCCATATTTTACTCTGCTTGTAGTTCATTTTATGTGTTTAATGACCTCAGATGTAAGTAGATCAATAGAACATACTGTGTAAGTAAATTAGTAGTAGTTAAAAGGTCAAAGCTTGGATCTAATCAGAAGAAAAGCCCACACCACTCTTTAAAATGGCCATATGGTAGTATATGTATCTACTGTATGTGTCTGACTACCCTGCCAGCTTCCCTGAAGCAGTGAAGACCCACATGTCCCCCAAATCATCCCATTAAACTGGCCATATTGTGCAGGGAAAGAAGTAGGTTTATAAAAGCTGTAGCATAATGTCAGTGCTCTGCAGTTTCCACTTACAATCCCAAAATTGCAAGAAACCAATGCCTAATCTGCTAATCCAGATCAATTGCAAGCACACCACATTTGGTAGCATGGATTGAACAGCAATCCTCAGCCAGCAGTACTTCAAAGTGGAAGAGAGACCACCAGCAGAAGTGAGACAAAGTCTCCCTAGTTCTCTGTATCCCGAAAATATGATCATCTTCTTGTGGATCTGCTCCAGATGGTAAGGGGGAGGTTTGCAGTGAGGGCTCTGCAGTGCTTCACACTGCCTGGCTGCATGGATTGCTCACTGCCGGGCTCAGGCAGGGGTGGGAGAGAGCTCCTGCCATCACATCACAGCACACATCATGGTACACGGACATGGGAGATGCACCCTTAGTGCCTGAGATGTGTGAGAGAGCAGTCACCTAGTTCCTGCCCTGCGTGAGGCCGAGGAGCACACTGTCCCGAAACACCCCTTTCACAGGCACTAAGTTTCTTGAACAAAATTACTCTTAAATTAGCAGCCACCTATTTATTAGTAAGAGACTTAGGAATCAGACAAGAAAGCTCCAAAGTTTATTCTATAAAATAGAATATAAAGCCATATCCACATAAAAGAGAAAAAACCAAAAAGGACCAAAAAAACCCCCAAACTAAACCCCAAACCAAAATAAAAACATTTCACATTATTGAGTCCTGCTATTATTTGGTGATGGTTTGGGTTTGGCTGGAGGGAACATGTGCTTGGTTTTTATTTAATATACAGATTTATCTCAGTTGTAATGTTGTCATGATGTTTTTTACAGAGGAAATCAATTGAAATAGCTTACTTATTTGGTTTTCTTGTTCCTGCTGAAATGGAAACCTGAGCATGCCAATGCTGAGCTAATATGTGTAAACCATAAAATTACCCTGGCTGGGGACTACAGCTCGAACTAACTGAAACAGACAGCAGGCTGCTTTCATTGCCTGCCCTAAGTGAAACTAGAATACTAAGAAGCAAGAATAAAAAGTGAAAAGTAAATTAGGAACTGATTTTATAAATTCCTGTGAATAGCTTGCTATTCATACATAAACAATCACGTACAATATACTTTCCCAAACAAAGGTTTGCAGAAGCAGCAAATTTCAAAGAATATTAAGAAAGGAGAGAGATCTAAGGTGTATCTACTTACTGCATTCTTGATCATGTTTATTTAAATATTGCTACTGTTTACCTTATTGTGATTTTTTCCCTTTTTCAATGCTTTTCCTGATAATATACATTTTTTAAATGGAATACAAATTTTAGGGAAATCATCTATGACTCTAATGTGCATTATGCCAAGAACCTACTAAATTTTATTTAATTGCTCTTCATAAAATTAAACAAGGTCATCAGAAAGTATAGGAAAGAGGATAATAAGAGAAAAACCCATCCAAAATGATCCAATCAATTACTATTCATCAATCACACAGCTGGGAGTAAATTTGTACTATTTGGCTTAGTGTAATATTTGCTTAAGCACTATTCACATGCTTAGTTGAACTCATGCTCACAAGCTTTGTTGAACCAATGTGCAGAGACACAAAATTGAACCGGGGTATTAATCTTCCATATTCCTACTCCTACAGAATCCCTTCAAAATATTAACTGGCTGCCAAAAGCTGTGCCTAATTACGGAATTTGATACTAAAGCAAATCCAGCTTTGAAATACCTTGTCAGATCAAAACCATCATAGATTCATGATGCAAACCATTGATCGTGTGGAAACACCAGCTGCTGATTCAAGAGTTCAAAGTAGGGCTTTTTTGGCGAATTAGCCTTACACTGGTGAGCTTGAGACTGCTCAAATGCTGTCTGTCCACTGCTGCCCAGCAAAAACCAGCATAAAAGTGAGAGGTCAACATAAACTCTGTATATGTGTTCTGGCTAATTTGCCAGAAATATAATTGTGTGTCTATTCCTCATCCAGATGAAATTAGCACTCCTGGGTCACCCAGCAGCACACAGATCAGGTATTAACAATAGTGGAATGAAAGCCTAATTACATTTACTGTTAAATGAGTATATTAATAGTTCTCACCACAGCCAGAGTATAGAGGGAATTAACTCAAATCCCTGTAAATCCCAGAGGCTCTTTATCTCATTCTATTGTGTAAAATTAAAAGAAGTAGTAATATTCCACGACTTATTTTTTAGTATTTTGAAATCGTCTTGATGATATATATCAATATTTTTGTTCACACTACATAAGCAAAAGATAACAGCAGAAACTAAACTACAAAATTCTAAATAATATACCTAATTTTGATATTGTCATTATCCAAACTACGATTCAAAATGTCTTTTTATCCAAATGATTTAATAGAGAAGGATTCTTGGTCAAATTTCAAACCTTGTCTCAGCAGGAACAAAAAATGACCTATTAGACACTCCCTGAAAAATTGGAAACTACTTAACTCAGTCCATGAACTGATTGGAAAATTGTAAATAAGTTATTAATGTAAGCAAAAATGCTTTACTGGAAATTATTGGCAAGGAAAAATGCAGAGTTTCTTTCTATATTTGGAAGATAAATAAATTGACAGCAATAGTTATCCCATTTTGTCTAGGCACCTTTGTGGGAGGATGAGCTACCCAACCCAACACGAGAAGCTGAAAGCTAATGACTTGATGCAACTGTCATTTTCCCATTTCCCTTTCATCCCATTACATGAAACTACCTGATTGCTGTTATGGTAAGTAGATTTCATATCCTTGTAAGTGCAAGATGGCAGAATCTCTTCTAGAAGTGCCTTCCCTTTCTGCATTGTACTAAGAACCACAACATCAAAACTCCACCCCTCATTTCAAGTGTAGAGCTTCTTGAAGTCAAACCTCCATTTGTTTCCAAGGTAACAAAAAGAAACTCAACTCCAGCCTGTTTCTGGCTGTACAAGTAAAAAATTAATCAAGTGATGGATATATGTGCCTTGCTTTAACTGAATATTTGTCAAAAGTTAATTATTGTACCAAGTAGAATTAAAAAAAAAAAAAAAGAGACAAATTTTGTATAAATAATATCAATGAAAGATTGCAAATTCTAAGACGTACTTATGTCCACAGCCCTACCTCTGTAAAAAACATATAATTTAATGAACCAATTTAGAAATTGCATTGTCTTTTTTTAATCTTTAGGATAAATATGAGCTCTGCCTTAACAGCTTGTATGCATTGGATTGGTTGGCTAACAGTACTTCAAAATAACTATGCATTTTGCAGTATTAAAGTTGGGAAAAGTATGCTGCTAACTATTGTTCCACATTTAAAAGTCTTTTCAAGAATAGAGCATATAGTAACTTACAAACAGATCTGTGATTTCAGCTTGCAGTGAAGCAATAAACTAATCAGGGTCAGAATAGAAGCACAGACCTTGCTGCAGTCCTTGGGACAGAAGAATTTTCTGTGGAACTGACAACTGCAAGTTACAGTCTAGGGAAATTGCAATGTATCCCCAGACAGAAGTCAGAGGAATAAATATGATTGCAAATCTTTCATTACCATTTTTCAGTAATTCTGATCTCCATCTTTAACCTTTCCCACCAAATGCTACCTGCCATCGTCCTTAACACATTTTATTTAAACCTTAACACAGGTACTAGCAACTCATACACAGCATGGTATATTTCCCAGTTAGCCTACTTCTGATGGTATTTTTGTAAAGAACTTTCTCTGGTGGATCATTGGGTCACATATTCCAAATCCATTTCGCTGTCTTCTCCCACACAGATTCAGGCAATTTGATTATTTTTTTTTTCCAAGAGAAAGAACAAAGAAATGCAAACCTCCAAGTTACTTTTGATTCTGTCCTTGAACTTTTACTTCCTACTTTCACTGTATTTTTGTTTGAACCACTTCAGCTACAGAAGTGAAAAACAAGTAACTAAAACCAATTTTAATCAAAAAAAATCAGAATTATACTCTTACCTTCATTCATCATTTGAGTAACTCCAGTGAACAACTTATTTACACTTATAACCCACGTGCCTGTTTTTGTGTGAAGATTGAGCTATACAAATCTTCTCATATTTAAAGACACATAAAGAGAAAAAATAGTCTGAACTGTCACAGACCAGATGAATAAGATACAGATGCCAAGCTGCATCAAGTAGAATGGGTTTCTGAAGAGAAACATCAAAAAAATCCAATTATTCAACTACTACTTATTTTCATTTAAGTATTCTCTCAAATCTTCTTTATCTTCAGGTATTATTTCCTTGTCCTTCCCTAGAATTAAAAGGACTATTAAACATCTTATACTCAAGAGTATATATAAAACTGATTGTTTTGACTTTTGACAGGAATCTTTGGTCAAAGAAAACACCCTGAAAATTGACCCTAGAGGACTCTGCTTGAAAACTTCAGCTGCAGCCCGAAGAAAATTACCTCCTTCAAATTCCTGCTGCATCCTAAGTAAAGGCTGGCTTAAAAAAGAATCCAACTAACAAATTTAACCAAAATCTCCAACAGAGAAAAATTTTGCCTGCTAGGACTTCTTAGCTAAACAAACATGTCTAGTAAATATTTCAGTGCCGCTTCATCTGCCCTTCCAACCTCAAATATGATCTGTCTCAATACCTGAAAATATTTTTTTAGAAAAACTGTGTCAAATAAGTAAATAAGTTGAGAAATAGAAGTTTTCCTTTTTCCTTGCCCTTTTTAACTTATAGATATACTCCATTTTCTCAAAGTGAATATTAGCATCAGAACAAACACGCATTAAGCTGTGTTGAAGCAGTTTATGTTAAACACTTAAGTGTGCAGAAAAAGGTGCACTCTTAGCGGAATGGCATGCAATTTGGTTATGTGAGGTGAAAAAATCTGAACAGGTTTTTATCAGCTTATTAGGAAGCCCCACCCCAGCTTGACTTCAAACAGACTGATCTGAAAGAATATTTTGCATGACTGCATGTCTTTTTTCCTAAATTATTGAGGCATAAGCTGTTTCTGCAGATTTTTGGAACTTGCAAACTAAAGCCAAGTGAAATAGTAGTTCTGAGTATCATCACACTTAGGGAGCTTGCTGACTCCCTGAGGGACCCCATGGGCATTGGACTGTGATAGCAAAAAATTCCTTTTCAGTCAAAATCCGGGGTGAGAAGCAGAGAAGTTCAACTCAGTCCACCAAGGATCCTGAAATGACGAAGGGGGGCCAACAGCCTCAGAAACACAGTGGTTTCCTCACTGCCTGCAGGTCCCAGCATAAGAAACTAAGCCCTTTGTTATCCATAAAAGGACACTCCACTCTCATCTTCCTGCTTTCATTCACAGAAGTCAAGAAGGCTTTTTTACAAGGTGATTATATATATATAAAATGCAGACAGAGGGAGAAATAAATGTAACATATGTATTTTTAAATATTTTACAAATAATGTTCCTCTTTTGTGTTATTTACTACAACATTTCCTCCTTGTCTCATCTTTAGCTAAACAGGAGGTAGAACAAAAAAAGGCGGGATTGTTGGCCTACTGTTCAAAAAAATCACTCTGTTGGCACAGGTGTCTCGTGTTTATTGGGTTTTTTTCCTGGGCTAGGCAGTAAAAACCAGTAATTTTACAGCTGGGGATTTCAAATATAATTTTGTTTACTTATTCTTCCTGAGATGATTTATCTTTCTGCTTTCTATTTTGAATGGATTTTATCTCTGTATCTTCCACAGCTGATATAGCTCTGCAGGTATTTCTCACTTCCAAGCAAAGGCTGTTTAAATGCATTTTGTAAGCCTGTGTTATATACAGCTTCAGTTGTCAAGAAAGAATGTATATCAGAACGTGATTAGAATATTATTTCAAGCAGTTCTAAGTGAGAGCTCTGAATTTCTAACTTATAAAATAGTATCTCTTTAACAGAAAACAAGAATTTCTGTGGTTTTATGGAAGTTGTGAGCATAGCTTTAGAGGAAATTCTGAGTTCAACTTTCCAGGCTGGAAGGGGAATTGAAGCATTTTAGTCAAAGCATACTGTCAGAAATTAGAGAATTTAAATTTTGTATAGAATAAGCTTTCTGTCAATTCAAAAACAAATCTTCTATTTAACTGACTGGTTACAATTGTTTTAAAAGTACCATTCCAAATATTAGTAGGGTATATTAAAAATGTTCAAGTCGAGAATTTCTCTCTGAGAAATTCAGCAGAAAGCTATTTCATCATAACTAATGGGTTACTTTCTTTGAAATAAGCACAGGGTTAATTATGTAAATATACTTGTGTAAAAATGATAAGGGATCAGAGCTAAGCTTGAGACCTTTATAATATACACATTGCGACTTTTGTTCTGTAAACCTTCAAACATTTTGGGCTGGCTTTAATATAACATATTCTCCATTCTATACGAACTTTCAAACTGCAGTTTTCCTCAAAATAGCATTTGGAGTGTGCAGAAGGTTAATGTCATTCATGTTTATACTGTACAACCAAAGTATCAGCCATGCTTGCCCAAGTGGGGCACATGCACACTGCTTTCAGTACTCAGATTGTCTCTACCCAGCACCGTGGTATCCACAAGATGTGTATACCCCTCAAATGGGAAATAAAGGTGAACTAAGCAAATATTTGTGTTTTGACATATGGACTTCCTTGTGGGAAAAACTTTCATTACACCACATTGCTCTCAGGTCCATTAATATCAATACATGATATTAATATCAATATATGATATTAATATCTACTCATTAGATTTATACTGAGAGAGATGGAATTACATTGATATTAATTGTACAACCATTTCAGTACTCAGTATATCCCTAGGATTGTGGCCTGATGCCTTAATGTAAGAAAGCATCTAGAGTGACCTGCTTCGAACTCCCCTGTAAGGTTATATCTTGCAAAATTGCAAGAGTTTTACATCAGTTTTGCAGCAGAGATAAGCTCAGTTCAGTCACATACTATATAAATTTCTCACAAATACTCACCTGAGGCTATGACTTCTCAGGGGTGAGGAGGTAGGTAGAAGAAGGGGAAGTAGGAAGAAGAGAACAGGGATCTGCTCATCGGCAATGAGGAGAAAATTTCCGTAAAAGTCAATCAAAAGGCACCCTCAACTGCCTGAGCAGATTTTGTGCTACGGAAACAAAAGACAAAACTTCTCCATAACCTTTGCACCGTCTCCCATGTCTCCTGGTCCTTACTCAGTGTTGTCCAAAACCTGTCACCCAAACATCTGACTTCCAAAGATTAAAAAAAATGGTTTATACAGGGCACCCTGATTCTTTGCCCTGGACTGTGAGGAGCTTGAAGTGACTTGAGCTCGAAACGGAGGATGGAGTGTCTTTCATTGCTCCACCTGAAACCTAAAATACATTTTCACTTCTCTTAACCCAAGTGGAAAAGTGGGCTTTAAAGGGATCAGGATCAGATAGAGTAGATGGTCTTGCTCTTAGATGTGAAAACCTGAACAAATATCTCAACATAAAAGGAATTCCATAAAGGAACCATTTTAGAGTGCAAGATCTCTGATTTTCATTAGTCATGTGCACCCTTTGTAGTTACAAATGAAGATTTATAGGAAAAATATTTCTAAACAAAAAGGTCATTATTTCACAATCAGATGGGTGAGATAATTTAATATCTAATTTTTCTTTGTCTTCAAAACTACAAAGGCATAAAGCTCAGCTTTTGTTTTAAAAAGAGTAAATGTTCATTTCAAAGTGTTTTGTAACGACTCAAATTTGACATAGAAGTTATTTTTTAAGTTCTCAGATAACTAAATTTTTAATTAAAAAAAACGACATTTGGTTTTGATATTCTGTTACAACAAATGAAACCTCTGTTAGTTTATATTTAATTTGCATTTTAAAGTCTAAAGAATAGCTTATTCAAAACAGAATTACTGGTTTGGTAAAAAAATCATCTTGTAAGCCTTTCTTAATCAAAACTCAAAATCTGGCAACAAAATGTCAGAGTGGAGTGTTTGCTTTATGAACTGCTGGGAAAAGGTTTATAATGTTAATATTCCAAAATGCATAATTTCGTACAGTTTCTCTATCATTAATAAGCTTGCTATTTTAATCTAAAACATGAAGGAAACATTTGTATTCCTAATAATAAGTAGATGGAATATTGTAAGCAGTTCAAGGAAATAAATTATATTATTTTTAATGGCATGTTCTCTGAAACCATGAACATCACAGTCAAGAATGACCATGCAGGATCTGCCACATTACGTGTGAAAATCAGACTAAATGCTTCTGGTTTGACCATGAGATATCCTAGAGTATCCACAGCGCATGCTTCAATTTTTAGTTTTATCTTTCTGCGTTATCTCTTACTCTTCAGCAATTTTGGTGCCTGATAACTGTTTACATCCCTTGGCAGGCGCTATTGTGACAATTTCTATTGCCAGAAATTATTGTGGCTCCTCTGGCCAAAAGCTGTCTGCTTATCTCCCTAGATTTTCATTCTGAACCCATCTCTATACCATTTCTGTGCCCACTACAACCCCATGGCTGGCAGAATGAGTGTCACCCAGCAAGGGGAAGGCGGAAGCACCAACTCTGTTTCCAGATGCTTCCCTTGCTGCCACGCTGGCAGATGGAGCGAGCAGGGCTTGCCTGCCAAACATGGCATAACTCTACTCTTAGCTCAAGCAAAATCTTGGCTATGCTGAAACCTGTGGCATGTTGCCCATCCCCTTCAGCAGAGCCCAGCTTCTGGCACTGCAGTGGTGATGGGGAAGGACGAGACAGTTTGGTTAAGTGAGGAGGGCACCGGGCGAAGGAAGCAGAGGTGCCACCATGGACATGGGTGAGGAGAGGCTCTGAAGGAAACCAGGAAGCAACAGGTCTTAGGTCTTTGGTCTCCCTTGATGTGGTATATAATGATGGATGATACTCACAACATTACTGAAATTATTTATTGACCAGAGTAGGCATAAAAGCACAGTCACCATTCTATTTTTCTTTATTATCTTACACAATTTATTCTTATGCCTAACCTGAGCCCTGTAACATTTCATCACTGTGCTCTTTGGTCCTCTTTACCCCAGCATCTTTTTTACTGTGTGCCGTCCTCATTCATCTTGTCATATTTGAAATTTAAAGGGTAAGATTTCTTGGAACAAAGATGCAGCTCACCGAAACTCCTGAAAAGAGCTTCCGGCACATCCTTTGAAAGCAAAATAATGAAATCAATACAAGTTTATTTTCATTGTTCTGTTCCTGTAGAAAGAGATGACAGATTTAGGTTCCCCAGAATCTAGTACTCTCAAGACATTTTTTGATTTCGTTATCTTTGGACCCTCTACATTATGGAACATTCCCTTGATTTTGAGATTGCAGGTTTTGAAGAGAGCAGTTGAGACAAAGAATTTCAAGGATCTTTTCCCTAAAAAGTACTTTTCATCCTCCATCATCACATCAGAAACCATAATACTTACCATCATCAGCTCTTCCTTGGTGGGACACTAAGGACCTGCTTGCCACCTGCCTCCTGGCTCAAGTCCCCTGCAAGTGACCTGCCTTAATATCAGGCCTCAACTGTTTGGTTTCTATTTCATATTTTTCAGTTTTAATGTGACATGTCTCTCAACGAAAAGCTTTTAACCACCAAACTCCTCATTTTGTCAATGTTTTCTTCATTTGGATGATGATATCTGGATTCACCCTCACAAAATGTATGGTGGAAAGGTTTATGACCAACAGACATGCCCAAAAGCAGGAGTAACTGTGCCCACACCTTGACTAACCCCCAGAGGCCATGGAGAAGTGGACATAATTTTTTTTCTGTAGCAACCTCTCACTTGCTTGAAGACTAAATACTATGCTTGCTAACTTATTAGTGCTAAGTCAGCTCATCTCCTGTCATTATTTTTCTACCAAGCTTGACATTTCTGGGCATTTTGATGTCCTTTCCTTCATTTGTTTTAAATGTAATTTGTTTTGCACCATTGCATCATATGTTTGCTTCTTCAGTGCAGACTCCCTAGGGCAGATGACAGCAACCCAACTAGAACAGTTTGCTGAACTGCAGGTTTATTTCTCAAACCTAGGATTATGTTTATTGCCAGTCACCCTACTGATCTAATATTAAAAGAATTTGCCAGTGGAGATACTTCCCGCTTTTCTGGACCTCCTGGAGGGCAAAGAACTGCACTCTTCCCAAATTGGCTTCCTCAGGAAGTAGGCCTCTCAGCTCCTGGCCCCAAAGCTGCAGTGTGCCATCTAAAATCTACTCCTCTTCCATACTGTAGGTGGTGACGTCTTCTCAAGCAGACTTTCACTTATTCCTACAGCTGACCTGGCACTTTAGAAATAAAGAGACGCTTCAGAGGGGACTGACAAACTTTACATGCATAGCAGTAACACTTAAACACATATTAATTCACACACAGGTGTTCTGCAACCTTCAAAAAACATTAGTGCTTGAAAATAAATTAATAGAAAACTAGCAGCCTCTGATGTTTTCCATGCCCTTAGATGACTACGTTAGCACTAAAGGATAGGGCAAAGTCTGACACCTATCAGTGTAGAGGTAAATTCTGCAAAACAAGAGGGAAATGAAATGTCATGGAGTAGCACAAGTAAAGATGCTTTTAAAAAGGGGATGCTGGTAAAACTTCTTCTTATTCCTTTACTATAACCCCCTAAATTACTGCTGAATTGCGATGACAGGAAGTTTACAGATAAACCTGGTTATGTAAGTTTTCACTATGTCTAATAAATTCTTCTCCTACTTAATATTATATTAGCAAATATAATTTGATTCTAATTCTCAGTAAATTCATAAGTAAACACAAAATAAAAGAACGTATTTAAAATAATAAAAATAATCTGCAAAAATATTCTTAGAATTCCGCAATATTCTACATCAACTATTGCTTAAAGTTGCTGATTTCATGTGAAATTATTTAGAAATTGAAAACTGAATTGGAAGAAAAAAAAACCCAAAACTTTATTTCCAAAACATCAAAATTATAAATTCCATATAATTAAAAATTAAATATTAATATTTAATATTATAAAACATATTTTCCTGTAAATCTCAGCCTTAAGGTTATGGCTTATCTTTACTGTGTTATACCCTCCTATATGTTACTTTGCCAGGCTTTTCATGCAGAAGCAGTAAACATCTTCCCTACCACACTATCAGCAGCTATATCACTTCTTCAGGAGGCATCGCCTATAGAGCTCTGTTGGTTGATATGCTTCAATGCCAAAATTTACACCAAGAACATACTGGATAGACTGTGAAATACATTATAGAAGAAAATGGAATTTTTTTCCTCATAAAAACTTCAAGACTTTAATTATTCCTTCCATTCCAAATAGCATGATAAATCAAAATTAGAAATTTTCATTAATCCAAATTTAAAAAAAAACAAGTTAGACAAAATGCCTTAATAATTTATCCTAACTTAGAAAATCTAGATTTTTTTCTCTTAATTTTAGATTTATTATGTGATTTTTTAAATTTAGTGTGCAAAGTATTAACATTTCAATTTAATATATTTTGATCATTAGAGTCATGCTAAATCATATTACCCATCTATACCAAAAGTATCAGAACTAGCCTATTCTCTGAAATCTCAATTTCCCTACAAATATTTTAAATATGAGAACAATATAAAACTAAAATCTCAAAGAAACTTATTCCATAGAAAAATTTCTTACTATCGATAGTAAAAAATGAAGTTCCATAGTTAAATCATTTTCCCTGTGAATATAACAGGTAAAATAAAAGGTACTACAACAGAGGACAGAAAAGAGAAAGAAATAAGAATCTAGGAACTGCGAGGAAAAGATAGCACCTGACGTGCCTTAATAAACTGTATTCTCCTCCCATTGTGTCAGGTTACACTAAAAACCAAAAATCTTTTTTTTGTACTTTCTGGGAACCTTTCCCATATCATGCTGAGGCATTTATGTTTTACACAAATTAACATGTGACTACTACACTAGATGTCTAATGGAATGTATGTTTAATAGTATGAAAGCTCAAAATCACTTAAGAGTGTCAAATGAGGTATCTTCATGCCCACCGCCAAAAAGGCTGCCAGTGGTGTGTCAGAGACAACATAGTTTCCAAATGAGTTGACTAGGAAACAATGGTGTCACACTCTAGGAGGATGAGGAGATTCCCAGAAAAGAATCTGCCTCGTTCAGTCATATCCACCACATCTCACAGAAGTGCTGCCAGATGGGTACCTTGTGCAGAAGACTACACGGAAAGAGTGTAATACATCACACGCAGCTCCAGTGTCTTTATCCAAGAAAAGACACTTGTAGTAGTTGCCAGTAGAATCAATAGACTAAAATTAATCATCTGTTGGCTGAACCCAGTAGGAGCCAGCATGTGCTGGAGTCAGAGGAAATGCAAGAGAGCTGCATTTTTTTGTGTGTCTCAAAATTGTCTTGAACAGCCTCATAATCAACATAATTTGAGAACTCTACAATATTGTTCAGCTATGCCAAGCTGGAACAATCACTTTTGGATGTTTACATAAGACAAGGCCCACCACATAACTTCCTCTTTTCTTTTTTCCCCAAGGGTGTAGGTAAAAGAGAAGAATCTGCCTTCTATCTATGATCAAAGTCCACTGTCCCTTGAGGAGAGGCTCTCACAGCTCCCAGCAACACATGAGGGGTCTCGCAGAAAGATGAAGGAAACCCAGGACTGGTTTCACTACAGTCTTTTTGTCTGATCTTGAAGAGTCAAGCTCTGTACCTAATGACTCACTTTACCATCTGCTCAACATCATAGGAGTACTGTGAGGATAAATACATTATGAGTAGGAGGCACCAAGTAACTGCAGTGTTGAAGGCAATATAGTATGTTGGCTACCAAAATGAAGGTGTAATTGTAGCTTATACTATGTTCTTCTGCAACAGTAGTAAAGAAAAGCCGACATAGGTTTTAGTAGGTGGTAGCTGCCACAAAAAAAAAGAAAAAAAAAGAAAAAAGAAAAAAAAAATTAAATCCTTGCTGTACATAAGAGATACAGATTCTATTTAGTTGTTAATTTGTTCACTTAAGAAGAGGAGACTCAGGTTCAATTTTCTGCACCATCAGCTGTTTATTTACATAAACTGGAAGAGCATCAACAACATAAATTTAGAATAATTCACCCTCAGTCCAGAAAGTACCCTGTAGGTACTCACTTGGGCTGGGCTGTACTTGACTTCAAGATCTTCTTGTGAAAAAATTGAAATAAGAAATATAATCCATGTCTTCTGTGTTCCATGGTAACTGCATTTTTTTCCAGTTTCAGTAATTCTAAGAAGTAACTTTTCTTTTTCCCTGAACAATTTTTTTTTTTTTAATTAAATCCTTGCTGCATGCATCATTGATGGGCCTTTATTTTTTCTTTTGTGAAGAGGACAGCAAGGGCAGCTTTAAATCTGAGAGACAGGTAACCCTTTATACCCTCATAAAATTTTTAGCTTCTTCTACACACCATCACAGCAGTTTTATATTTCATTCTGTTACTGAGAACATTTTGGTTGCTAAGCTATCTTGATGTGGTGAACATCATATTCTTAATATTTGCTATTATTTTTTAATTCCATGGTTGTCTTTATACGTAAAAAATATGGAAGAACAAACTCTTAAATTCTGCTGATGACTTTCAAGATATAATGTCTGTGATCCAAAACTTAAATCAATTAATGTCTCCATAATTTTATCTACAAAAACAATTAGAATAGCTGCCTCTATACCCATGTCTTAACCATTACCTGAAAGAGTTCTGATTTCCTAAATTTTTTTAAAAATTCTATTTTATTTTAAATATTTCTTTTTTTAGTTGTTTATTAACAATGACTGTGAGATTATTGTTGTAAATTAATCAAAAACTTAAATGCATATTTATTTTATTTCTTGTATATGGACTTCTTTAGAGGCTTGCCAAATAGTAATTGAACATCTGAATAATAATAAATTTAACTTTTTTACAACTCACAGAAAAGTCATGGTAAAGAATGGCATGCAAGCCTTGCTCCTTACCAAGGCTGAGAATTAACTGCCTAAATAAAAAGCTGTAAGTCCGACTTGGCCATGATCAAAGGAATTATTCCAATGTCTGAACACCTAGCGTGTCAGGCTGCCACCATGGGAAGCCTACCTTGGCCTGGCATAATTGAATTACAACATGATTTACTTTGTGCCTTTTGCCTTTTTTCCACCAACTGGTGTCTGTATTAGTCTTATAAAAGAACAGTTTTAAAGAAGACAATTTAAACAGAAAAATGGTTTCTGGTAATTTTCACAAATATAAATACATACCTTCTTCTTGTGGGTTTCAGCTCCTAAATTATATTTCCTTCTTCAGGCTATTGTCTAGTATATTGTTCCTTTAATGTTCTGTATTTGGAGAAACTTCATAATTTTCAGGAAGGATTACATAAAAAATAAGTTATTTTCTGAACCGCAAAGATGAAAAGAACCTTTTTCTTTCAAAACGCAGACTACTATTTGAAAAACAGATCAGCCAATAGTGTCGGAAACCACTCTGTCCTGCTGTGCAAATCTATGACATAGCAGTGTGAAACCTGTCACTCCAATGCTTATTCGTACTTTGAGGCACTCAGCAGGTGGTAAAGGCCTTAAAGCATCTCAGTAAACAAAAAGGGTATTTGAATTGCCATTTCATGTCATTGCTTACTTGGGAAAATTTCCATTTAATCTTAAAAAGCTGATAGCACTTTAAAAATATCTTTTTCTGTCTTTCTTTCCCCCTCCAGATTACTTATCAATAATTATAACTGACACACTCTTCTCCCAGTTTACATTCTGAATTGCAAGTATCTGTCTATAGCCTTGATGGGAACAGTAATCTGCATGAGTACATCTACATGATTTCACATGTACTTGAAATATCTCCTCTACTCCACACAGAGCTGCAGCAAAAAGTACTCAAAAAAAAAAAAAAACAAGCAAAAAAAACCCCACCCAACCAACAAACCACCCAAAAAAAACCCAACCCAAACCAAAACAAACAAATAAAAAAAACCAAATCAAAACAAAACAAACAAACAAAAAGTCTAAACGTGATAGATCACACACATAAAAAGTGATCTGACAGGCTGACAATCTGGAACAGGTTGCCCAGAGAAGCTGTGGATGTCCCAGTCCTGGAAGCGTTCGAGGCCAGGTTGGATGGGGTTTTTGAGCAACCTGGTCAAGTGGAAGGTTTCCTGCCTAAGGCAAGGGGATTGGACTAAATGGTTGTTTTGATCCCTTCCAGCTCAAACCATTCTGTGATTCTGTGTTTCTATGAAAATTATGTACACTTCAGCTAACAGCTAATCTTTTCTTGCTCATAAAGCTTAGTCTTTTTTTTTTTCTTATAATCTTTATAAACATTAATCCTACATGCTAGGAAGTAATCCAAATACGACAAGGATGGAATAGTTTGAAATACGTCAGGAGCTTGGGCACTGCCATGCAAGCATCTTTGAAAGAGCAATTGCTAATGACACATTATGAGTAGCAGCAGGCAATGCAGCAGCAGCCTGCTATGGCCTGCCATGACAGTTTTGTGGGAAGACATCAGCTCTTGGGCCAGATAAGCACTTAGGAGATGAGCAATGAGGGTGACTAGCTAACTAACCTGACATCTTGGTCTCCCTCCCAGCACTATACTAGGCAAAACAGGACTTTGGCTACACTGTTAAAACACAGCAGATGAAAACAGCTCTAAAATAGACTGCATATGGCAGCTTTACCCCGTGTTTACATAGACTATTTTAGTTCAGAACCTGGAGTGTGCTAATGTGAACTTGATGAAAGGGTGAGTAGAGAGGTGGTTATTGTTCTCTATCAATGGTTATCAGCAGTAAAGCTAACAGACCCACTGTTCCAATTAATTTTTTGGCTTCCCACCCACTTACCCATCCTGGTGTAACAGGACCTGAGGCAGATCAATGAAGTAAAACACTGAAAACTGTTCCTTTAGAGATACAAAAATGTGCAGGGATTCTTCCTCAGAGTACTGCATTTGTCTGTTCAACTACTGTTCATGCACTATACTACTTAACATACATAGGTTTTGCAAGCACCAGACTTTTTGTCTCAAAACAAAAACAAAAAAAAATTCATCTCTAGACATACCAAAACATTTAAGAAACTTTTCTCAAAGAACTAATGCTCAAGCTTCATTAACTGCCTGAAACTTCCTCAGAAAGAGGATGGCTGGAGTTACAGTTATTACAATTGTGATGTGAAAATGATTAAGGAGTGGAAGCTTCTTTATGGATAAATGTCTTACATTTGATGACCCTAATAATTATTCAGAGCAATTTTGAGTTTTACAGTTCAGACCAGCACACAGTTCACAACAGCAAAGCAAAATACAGCAAAACATGACTACTTAACGGCACTGCATTTCCCTATTTTATTGTGAAAAAGCACTTTACTATAACTTATAGTAAACTATAAAGCAGATACGTTATATTAAGTACTCAAGAATCTACACATTACTCACAGTGAAAGGCCAAGCTATAGATTAATCTTTTGGACAGTGTCTAGAAAATGTTAATAAAAGCTTTGTAACCATAAATTGAAATAATGCATTTCTTATTTTATGTTGCAAATAGTATAAAAATATTCTGTACTTTAGAGACTTAATGTTTTATTAGTGCTATATCTCTGCCCTTAAAATAGGATCTTTTATAAGGACATCTGAGAAGCTTTTTGGTTGTTTAAAGGAAAAAAAATCATTAGCAGAAAATTTCAGATTTTTAAAAATTTGCTTTTTAAAATAATCTATAAAACCTGCTACATATCTCTTTATGTTTGCAGATCTTATAGAATATTATGGATTAGATATTGTCGAGTTAGGTGCAAAAGCATTTATGTAAGTGTATACCAGCAGAGAGATGCATCAAAATGGTGTTATGCATGATATCTCTTCAACTTAGATCATCCATCAAGAGAGTATCTCCTACTGGAATATCAAGAACACTCTGAATTTCTCAGTTTTGGTTCAATAATCCCATTTGAAACCAGATCAGTTATCTTTATGAAGATAGAGCTGTTCGTGGCCTGGATTTTAATCTCCTCTGTAAAGCAGGTACAGTTTGCCCTGCAACGCTTTAATTTTAGGTGTGCAAAATCCAAACCATTTCATTTAGAATGTCTTTAAAAACAATCAGTTTAAATCACATCCCTACTTGAAATATCAGCATTCTAGGGGATACTGCTCAGCTATTTTGACCACATAATCTACCTTACGCTCACAAATTCAAATCAGAGTGATATAGCAGAACATGAATTCATTTTGTAACAGTCCTATGACTATTGGGTTTTGATTGATGAGAAGCTCAACACGAGCTGGCAATGAGCACTTGCAGCCCAGAAAGTCAATCATACTCTGGGCTGCATCGAAAGCAGTGTGGCCAGCAGGGCCCCTCTGATCTGCTCCTGTGAGATCCCACCCAGAGTATTGCATCCAGCTCTGGAGCCCTCAGCACAAGAAGGACAGAGATCTGTTGGAGCAAGTCCAGATGAGGCCACCAAGATGATCAGAGGGCTACAGTCCCCTATGAGGACAGGATGAGGAGTTGGGGTTGTTCAGCCTAGAGCAGAGAAGGCCCTGGGGAGACCTTAGAGCAGGCTTCCAGTACCTAAAGGGAGCCAACAAGAAATCTGGAGAGGGACATAATACAAGCACATGTAGTGATAGGACAAGGGGGAATGGCTTTAAACTGAAAGACAATATGTTTAGTATAAGAGTATAAGGAAGAAATTCTTCACTGTGAGAGTAGTGAGGCATTGAAACAGACTGCCCGGAGAAGTTGTGGATGCCTCATCCCTATGGGGCTTTGACAAACTGATCTAGTGATTAAAGGTTCCTTCCAACCCAAACCATTTCATGATTCTATAATTCTACGATACAATTCCATGTCAGTCAGCAGATTACAAATCTAAGCACGAAGTAGATTTTAAAAATTAACAGCAGCAAAGTGATCAGTGACTAGGAAAATGCTGCATCCATGTAAGTTTCATTGCCCAGCAGCTCTAGCTTTTATCTTGGGAGTTCTATACTGCAGCATGTAAAAGCCCAGAATTAACCACATCACCTCACTACATCAGCCTACTACTAACCATGAAGTTAAGTATTTAATATCTAAGGTTCTACTTGTATATGTTTTTAATATATACGGCATGTATATGTACACGTTACTTATCTTCAATGCATCAATAATCACTACAAAATCCATTTTTGTTACTTCAAAAATACCATCCAACTTGCTTTCAAATCTTAAAGAATTTGCAATGCACTGTTAAACTTGGTGGAGGCAGGATACTTCTGATACATAACTTTCTACAGAGACCTATGTACATTTTGCATTCATGAGTATATTAACATGTATCATAGCATCCTATGCTAAACAGAGATGGGAATCTTGAGTTTCAGCAGAATACTCATAAAATTGCAGAGCAAAAATGTTACAAATAAAGGAAAGAATCAATTGACATCACAGGCAAAGAATAATAGTTTGTATTAGGAAGGAGAGAGAAATGAACCACAATATTTTAGTCTCATATGGTTTGGCCACAAGGGGCACACATTACAAAAGCAAGCTTCAGTCTCCAGTGCTTGCATATACATGAACCCACATCATTTGCGCATCTTCCTTACAAATAAAGTATGGAGGAGGAACAAAAAAAAATAGGGAATGATCATACATTAATATGACCAATAGTTTCAGATTTTATCTGAAACCAGAAATGCTCAGCTCATTTAATTTTCAGCAAAAAATCCAGGAACATTACTTTTCATTATATACATTTAATAATAGTGGATAAAAATATCTATGCTAGTCTTCTGGAAAATAGTGCCTTTGAGATCATTGTAAATTTTGAAAGAGTCACAATATATCGGGTTATGTTAAGTGAAGAGTTCATGGCTGAGGGCAATTGCAACAAATGGCATTCAATTTTTCATACACAATATTGTTATATAGTATTATTTATCTTAATATATGTAATGCATGATTTACTTTAATAATAAATGTGTATCTAAGGCTTTGTAAAATGTTGTTTACATTTCAGCAAGCAAACTAAGATCAAGCAGTTACTGCCAGTCCTATAACTTCACGGTGCCAGTAAAACAGTAGCACAAGGCACACACACTCAGAGGGGTGCAAAAGCCGTAGTAAAGCAACGTGTATGAATCTGCTACAGATGCTCATAAGCAAGGAAGCAGGATAAAACAAACGGTTCTGCTTCATTGGGTCTGAATTCCTAGCATGACCCATGGTATCTGAAGTCTCAAATGAATGTCAGCTAGTGCAAATGAACCTGTTGATTATGAATCAGAATCAAAGCCTTAACCTTCCGAAGAAGTTATTCCTCACACTGTGCTAGAGATCAAATTCCGAGACAGACTAAATTTTGGCGCATTGTGTGCTACTGAAAAGAAGGCTGGTAGCAAAATTTACTGATGGTGTAATATCATTTCCTCAGTCTGATGCAAATGTCTGGTTTGACACTAAAAGAGTCTCTAAAACAATCAGATTTAAAAAATGAAATTATTACATATCATGCTTCAGTGTCTAGATTAGCTATGACCTTTCTTCATCAGATGCCTTTCTAAACATGATGGACATTGATCTCCAGCTCAGTATTGGAGAGAAGGCATTTAGGATTTGAAAATAGAAATTAGGCTAATTCAGATGTGATGCTCTAGTAAGGTGTGCAATTTAATTTTGATAATTCTGTCAAAACATTATTCAGTTGTAACTGTACCTTCCTAAATGTGGGATGATAATTTCCTTTACAGGAAATAACTCAGAAAGGTTTCTAAGGAAACCAGGCAAGCACACCAAACTAATATCAGGTTTTATATGACAGTGAATATCACACAAGGAGAGTTGGAAAAGAATTTTCAAGGGAAAATGCTGTAAATGTGAATGAAGATAAATCTAGATTTAAACACTGGCAGTGTTTGAGAATCTGCTTCTGACTCCAGATATATTACTAGGTTAGGCAAAAAGAGGTATCCAACACATGAACAGGAACATGCACATGAACAGAAGCATGTGGGATAAAACTTATTGACAAAATACAAACGCAAATGAAGGAAGGCGAGGAAAGGAAAATGCAGATTATTTTAATGGCAAACACTTTCAGAATAGGCAAAGTGAGTGAAATGGGAGAAATCTCACCACCACAGTAATGATAGGTGTTTTGGTGGTTTGACCTTAGCTAAAATTATGGCCAATGGAGACAGAAACTGCATGTAAGAAAATTAGATGGGAATATTTCTTCATGTGCAAAGCACGTCCAGCCTGAATACTGTTAAAAATCAGACTTCCAGACTCATAAAGGGGAGAAGACATGTCTGGATTTTTGATTTTTCAAACTTCAGGAGTGCCTGAGTACTTCTAACAGCCTTGAATGACTTTAATTAAATATTCTTCTGTGGAGGCTGCTCCTTGCTTTCTTCCCCAGCAGAGGTAAACTGGTTCTTTAATGTGTAAGGGACCAGAGGGAGGGAGGTGGTCCAAGCAGTACCAGGCACTGACCAGGATTTAAGGTGTCCTGCTGTTTAGCGTGCAGGTGCAAAATCTTAAAAATAAACAAAAAAACCAGGCTAGATGCATGACACCTGAGTTTTCTCCCTAGATAAAGGCAGGGAGCAGGGGCCAGTGCAGTCGTGCTTGCTGGGAACTGTGAGCAAAGCAGGTGTCTGTGCAGAGCTCTGCTCTAGGAGGGGCTAACTGTGAATAACAGAGGCTCTGTGCTCCAAAGTGAGAATTGGTTACAAACGAACATCTGATGTAAATGTTGGTGAAGACATGAATGTGAGCTTTTCAGGTAGAATCAATACCTTCCATTACATCATCTCATGCTGTTGGGAAAAGTCACACTTCTAGTGGATGCAAACTTTCCCTCAGGCCACTATAGTTACATCCAGGTTAGGGACCAGGCAGAAGACCATGGGCAGTGAAAAGCAGCTCCCTTTCCACCCACATACGTGTCCTTTGGATTACTCTATTAAAAAAAAGATAATTGCAGAATATTGAACAAAATATTTCATTTATAAACTATTTTATAATGTACCGCAAATGCAAACAGAACAAAATAATAAGGTTATTTCTCTACACCTCCTGAAAATATTCACTTATTGATCACATAGAGAGCTTTTTAACCTTTTTTATCCAGTGGTGTGTTTGATTAGCAACCTGCTATTTTTAAGATCCATTCTGGAACTGATTTGGGAGTAAAATTATTTTACAAATAAAAGTATCAGGATATATTTTCTTACAATCAGCAGGCTTTATCCAGGAATTCCTCTACACAGGTAGTAAAACCCTAAGTGCTTTGGATACAACCACCTGCAGGGTGGTTAAATATGCCCTTATAATCAGGCAGAACCTGTATCCTTCATCTGAACTTCACAGGGAATGAATCCTTCATCAATCTCTGCGTATTAAAAATAGGAAAGGAATATATTTTGCTGCCAGAGACAAAAACTTCTGGTGAGAAAGTGGCTTTTGCATTTTTATTCCAGAAAAAAGTAAGCAAATGAAAACAAAACAAAAAGCGCATATTTTCCTATCCGAATTTACCAACAGAAACTCCCTGTTTATCATCCCATCAGCAGAAAAAGACATGTTTCTTTGGATTCAGCTGAAGAAGAAAATTAATTATCTCTTTTCTTGTCAACAAATAAAGCCCTCACATCTTTGTCTGAACTTAAAGTAAAAGGCACATCTTTATTTAAAGACACTTTAATATATATTTGTGCTTTTGAAAGTGTTTTTTTTCCCTCCCTTTTGCAAGTATATGTACACACAGACTTTTAACTAATATATAGACTGGGGATTTAAAACCAAATGGCCACAGGAGAGAAGAAATTAATGTGAATCGTAAACAAAGTACTATATTTCCTTCCTAAAAACCAGCCTTTGGGCAAAAACAATCAACAGTTTAACTAGCAAAGGCAGATGCTAAAGGGTCACTATCTTCCCTCTTGCCATCATTTGTTGAATAGTTCTGTAGATATAAGGAGCAAGCCACCGAGCCAGATCCTGCTGTTCAAGAAATATGTTTCACAGCCAGGTAATTGCTTTCCTCAGACTGTTGTCCTAAAAGGAGGGGAAAGACAGACAAAAACCTAATGGTAATGCAGTGGACTGCTTCAAGAGGATCTGGTCAGAAAACACTTTGGGTAGCTTAGTTTCAATGCAACTGTCTGTTACTACACATTTTCTGCAATAAAAAAAGTAAACTTTCAAAATAAGATTCCAGCAGTGTTAGACCATAAGCAACACTCCAGATTATAATATACAATAAAGACCAATAATGCTGCTTGGAAATGAAAGAATGCTACCAAATAAAATCTAATAACTGTATATACACATATTTGAGAAAACTATCTGCATACTATACATAGACAAATGTATGTAAGTCTTCACTTACTGTTTTTTTGGTTTGCTTTTTTTTTTTTTGACATTTTACTCTACATCATTAGATAGAGGATTCTTGTAAGACACTTGTAAAACACTGCTAAACATTTTCATAAGATTCTGATGCTGATGTTAAAGACAAACTGGGGTAAGTACCCAAAAAAATTTCAGTTCTTTGAAAGGTCTTCATAGAACAGGCTGAACTAATGTTTTTTCCTCCACTATTCAGAAGTTCACTGTGTCTCATCAGGCTAAGGGGCACTATCACTCGTAAAATTGAGTTGCTAATGGTCATTGCATCCTGTAGAACCCTATTTATAAGAGTGTCACACAATTTGAAGGTGAACTTTGAAGGAAAACAGACCTCCATCAGACTCCTGTGTTAGTAAAGAAAAAATGAGCAAGTTATGAATTTCACATACTTATATTTTCCCATTGCTGAACAATTTACCTAAACCATTATTTTAATTTCTAACACAGAATAGGAACATCGAATCTGCCTATCTATGTGATGTTCTTTAAAATTATAGCACAAGTTCTGTACATGGAAAAATCAATTATTTAACCTTAATGAAGAAAAAAATTAAATTTGTACCATTTTGAAACATAGTAATAATTTATATGTTACAGATATTCAACAGTAGTTTCTAAATTATTAATTTCTATATACAAGAACATGTCAAAAGAAGCATTTCAGACATATTCTATTCTATTTGTTGAAAAAAATGCATTTGTCTTGCTACAACATTATCAGATGGTCTTTCTCTGTCCAGAAAAACAGATGAACACTAACTTTATGTAGGAGTCATATTGTCACACATCCATTTTTTTATATTGTTTATGCAGAAAATTATTTTCTTATGGGTGTCATTTTAGCAAACGATGTGCTATAATTTTCCCTCAGCACTACTTGCAGTTGTATCAAGTAAGTTAGAGCCTGACACTGCAGTAGGGTGCCCAGGATAGAGCTCTGTGTCTACTCTGTCTTCAGTGGCACAAGCATGAGGGATTCAGAACAACATCTGGTCTTTTTATTGTATTTTTAGTCTGTGCAGGTAGGAAAAGAGCCAATTTCTTAAATAATAGTTATTTAGATTTGAAAAAGTGGTAAAGACTTTTAGCAGCTTTTAGGTGCTGCAGATGTAAACTGAAGAGCAAATAGTAATGTAAATATCACACAAAATCAGTAATTCAGGAGCTGCTCAAGGGCTTTACCATGCATAGCATCTGTACATCTCCTTCACACATTATAAATCTCTCCCACTGTTGGGTATCTTTTGAAAAATTGCCCAAGTACATATCTGTAGACTCAGATCTGCAGTGCATTGAAAGCAGTAAAATAGATTCTTGTCTGATTTTGGAGACAGATGCCAAACTTCTAGCTCCTTTTTCCAACTTCAGAGCAACTATTCCAGTTTACAATAGAAAAGAAATTGGCCTATTAAAGAAAAAGATAGATAAAATCCGAAAAATGAAAAAAAAAAAAAAAAAACCCAAAACCTTTTTTCTTTAAAATAAAAAAAAAAAAAAAAAAAAACCACCCCGAGCCCTCTTTGCTCTAATTTAGAGATGGCTAAATCAATTTAAAGTAAAATTCATTTTTCAATCTCTCACAGAATGAAATTCCTTTCTAACAATTTTGTTGCTACAATAAAGCCTTGACAAATCGGAACTTACAGTGGAAGCTGTGATAGACCATTAACTATAGAGGATGCACCATAAAATAGCTGGGAAGCTGTCAGTGGGAATACAACTTTCAGGGGATTTACTTTTGTAGTTATATAAGAATATTAAATAAAAGTAATGTAGTACAGGAAACCCTACTGCATTAATTTTATTTGACAGGTTTTACTGTACCTGTTTTCCTTCAAAGCCCCTTTTCTCATTTCTTCATCAATATTCTTCTCAATAGATAAAAACTCTTCAAACACAGTCAGCTGGATCATTATACAAAAATGAACCCAAAAGAAGCATGCTTAAACCTGAGAATTCAAAAAGCATTCTGGTCAATCCCGTGTGTCTTCAAAAGCTAGCGCTGTCTTGCTGCTGAGACATACCCGATGGGACATTTCCAGCAGATGGCTGGTGTTGGGAAGAACGCAGTAGGGCTGAAAATGGAAATTGCCCCCAAAACTCTATTGGCTTCTCTGAAGGGAAAAGGTAACTAACGGGTTTCTAACATCGCTATCCCATAAATGTGCAAGAAATGTTTTGCCCACTTTTGACTTCTTTATGGGTATAAACTCTATTATCTGTGTAGCTAAGGAGCTGTGGCTTTCCAGTTGTTCTGTGATTCAGAACTAATACACTCCCTGGAGTGAGTTTGGTTTATGTTTATGTTGTGTTTTCTTTCTTATTTGTTTTTGTGCAAGCATAGACCTGAACTAAAACACAAAGCAGACATAATCACACACACGGACTGCATGAAGCAGACTATCCGTTCCAAATTAAAGCACAAAGGAAATCATAAACAAATTA
The DNA here is from genome assembly GCA_013398955.1 of Callaeas wilsoni. Lineage (NCBI taxonomy): Eukaryota > Metazoa > Chordata > Aves > Passeriformes > Callaeidae > Callaeas > Callaeas wilsoni. The sequence continues at coordinate 48,343 of VWPU01002483.1, forward strand.
AGTTAAATTAAAGAAATTTATAACTTGTTCTCTTGTTAAATTTTATCTTGTCTGCTTCACATTTTTGCAGCTTGTGGAAGAAAAAAAAAAAAGATTGGAATTGAAAGCATACCTGAATCATCACAGATCTCCAGAGGAAATGAGCTTATAGGTAACAAAAGCTGTTAAGTCTGTCTGGTTAAGGAGGGTATCTGTAGGAGGCTGAGCCTGGGCACCAGGCAGATATTTGGGCTCTAATCAAAACAGATGCAAGACCCAAATGGTGAGGAGTGCTCTCAATTGAATTCTGCCCACCGAAAGCACATTTATCATGTCCCTACCCAAAGTCCTAACCTTGACAGCCAATTTTTAAGTACAAGACTACTTAACAGCTTTGAAACCTAAATGGGCTTTGAGCAATTTTGCTAATTTAAGCAGTTTTTTCTTTTCTGCATCTAATTTCCTTTATGTCTTACTCAGTAGCCAACTTTCTTCTATGTGAAAGGACTGGAAAAACTGTAGTTCAAAATGTGGCGTCACCAGCTTTAAAATATATGTATGTTATACGTTACTCAAAAATATGATTGATGGAAATCAACCTCTGAAATTCTATTATATATGTACTGTTCTCTCTCTACTTCTGTTTCAACAAGAGGACCAGCCTCTTCACAAATTTCTGATGAAGCAAATTTAATTGATACTTTTCACACTCTTTGGAAAAAAACCCCTAATTACTAACATAATGAGCACTAAATTAGTGAGCATTTTTGAGGTTGAGGTTTTTAGGTATCAGATTAAATTTTAAAACCGGTTTAATTTTGTATAAAATGTCTAGCAAAAAATAGCAAAACTGAATATTAGATATGTAGTTGTTCAGGGGTTTTTTTTAAACGAAAATATGAAAAGTGTTTTATTTTTGGTTTGTATATTTGTTTAGCTAGCTCAAGGTGTCTTCTTGCCCTGACTCTCTTTTTGCCACTCGATTTTGCAGTGATATAGTAGAAATTTCTGAATTTGGGTTTTTTTCACCAGCATATTACTATCACCTCTTTTTGCCTTTATCAGTTATCTACACTATTTGAGGAATCCAAGACCTACGGAAAAGTCCCATTTAATCACCTAGTACAGATCTGATAAATCCCACCTTCCTGTTCCTGTTTCACCTCAATTGACTTTAAAGTTCAGGTTAATAATTAACATAACAGATGTTTACATTGGCCAGAGGACCTCAGTGAGTTTTCTCATTACCCAGTTTGACAAATAAAAAAAAATATTGGTATTCAGAATAATTTTTCCTCTCACAATAAAGTACATTTCCTATTTTAAGTCATTATGAAGCTTAGAGAGAGCATATATACATTTGTTTTCATTCTCACAATTAGACATCTTCTAAAATCTGATGAACACAAGTGGTAAATTGAGATTACCTTTGCTCCTAACATCTTGTCCAGTGAAAATAGAAATTTGTTTCAGATATGGCACAAGTCTCCTCTCTCTAATCACAAGAAATATTTGGTCAGGCCATTAAATCAGTGAGGTTTAACAACTATTGAAATCTTTAAAGATTCTTTAATGTTACTTTTTGAAAAGAATTTGACTTATTTTCATAAAATGTTAATTTAAGTAACGTGGAAATGTACTACAGTAAAGAAATACAGTATTAAATTCAGAATTAAGACAAATCATTTAATTTATTAAACTACTGTATGAATGACAAAAATAATCTTTACATAGATAAAAACCAGTTTTTTGATTATAAATATAAACTAAATTTAAAAAAATAGACAAAATCAATCAGCTCTGCCTTTTACAGAACTGAGTGGTTTAAAATGGATTTAAGATTAAGATTACTGGGCAACAGATTATTATTTTGCAGAACTTTATTGTCATTTATATAACAATAGTGTTTAACCACTGTCAACCTACCTCTCAGTGGAAAGGGTAGTCCAGGCTACAAGTTTAATGCAATTCAGAAGTCTGTGTTCGGAAAACTAATTCAAGAATGCCTAGTTAGGATTGCAAAAGATTTAAAACTCTGAGTTTTATGGGGAACTTCTCTACTTATCTCATGCTGTGCTATTACATAAACTCAACATCAGTTCACATCTTCCTGAAAGCAGTCATCCACTCAAGTACTCTAAACAGCTTGTTTTGCTAGTTTAGTACATATCAAAATTAATCCGCCTGATTCCACAGGTCTCAGTTGAAAGATAACGTGGTCCTGCTACCCCTTTACTACAGGATAGCCTTCTGATGATAGGACTTACTGAGAAAATGGAGGACTGGTGGCTAACCTCATGGAATTTTGAAGCGCTTGAACTTATGGCCATTGTTTTCCAGTTAGACAAGTAGTGTGCTACAGAACACAATATAGTCAAAACCAGAAAAAATATAAAATCAAAAGAAGAGGGTCCAGAAAGAAGTCCAAATCAAAACTGAAAAATGCAGATGTCAGGGTAAACCATCTCTTAGCCCATTATCATGTTGGTGCAGAAATTTTGCCTTTCTGCTTACATTGTAGTCTAGAACTAACAGAGAGATTAAGAAATACTCATCTGTAAAAAATCCTTATCTTAGTGATTAAGCCATAAGACTGCTTCTTGAATGAAGAGCAGCCTCGTTTCTGAAGAAAAGAGGTCATATGCCATAAAACTCTGGGCAATACTTTTGGGTCTAGAATTCCCTTTCCACAGGCACAGACTGTCCTGACACGTCAAAGATAAATAGTTTCAGCCATACCTCAGTCAAACTTTCCTCTTGTCTGACTTTAACACACCAGAATTCAGGACTGTGCCTGGTGCTAGCTCTCTTCTACACAAACATGGTTAGCTCCATCCTTAGTTTCATCTGTCTGATGCATTATACAGTCTTGTAACTCTTTGCATTTTTCCAGACTAGAGCTGATAGTTGCCTTTGCTTACTGAATCTTCAAAAAGTAAACCTCTATCACGATAGGTTATAAGGCAGAATCTGACCCTTTGACATTTTATTTTCTGTCAACATAAAATGTGAAACAGGATGGACACATTCTTCAACTCAATAGTACATGGAGGAATAAAGCATTTTGTACAGACTCAGTAAGTGCAACTGCCTTCCATGATGAGGGAAAACACGTGATGGATTAGGCGGTACTTATGCAGAGTAGAGGACTTCAGTCTTCTTAAGTATTCTGAATAAGGCCACTCTTGAGCCAAATAGAGAGAAAATTATAATTACATCCTGAACAGTCCCAGTAATAAACAAAACTCTTGTTTACAGACCAGTTCAGAAATGTAAAATACTGACTTACTCATGAGGCACAGCTGGGTTTAAAATGAGTTATGAATGTGATATTGCCAATTAATCTTCCTAAGTAACAACATTTCTCCATTTCTTAATTCTCTGCCAAAGCAGTTGTAACATGGACTACCTGTACAGAAGCAATGTATACATAATGATATGAGCTCTACTATTGACTGGTCTAAAAATTGATTGCTTTTCTTTCTTTCTCTGCTTCATTTCTTTTGCTGGCTTGAACATCATTCATACACAGATTTAACAAATGTTTATAACATATGGTTTTAAATGATAAATTACTTTGCCTAGATAACAAGATAAATGTGGCAATTGGGTTTTTTAAAGCTGACAAAACTAAATATTTTCCATGTTTGCATGAAAGAAATTGAAGAAAACCAATCAACCAAACAAATAAAATCACTGCAAGCATATTTTAATTAACTAAATAATTAGAATGGGTTGGATTTTGTTTGGGCTTTTTTCAGTCTATGAGTCCTTGCATCTTGGGTCTTGATGGATTCCGTATTACAGATTATGCTTACAAGAAATTTCAATGAAATTGAAAAAAATCAGAATGAATAATCTTCCATTCAGGCATAATCTTGAGACAGAGAATGCCAAACAATGAGTGAATTCATTTAAATATTGAATGAAGCAGTTCCCCTAAAAGAAAAAAAAATCCTGTTTAGTTTCCCTTTTATTTTCAGAAATCATTACAAAATGTTGAGTCTTTTAATAAAGATAACCATAATACCGTAATTATATAAATCACACTTTGATTTAAGGAAATCCAACAATTTCTCGTAATTTGAAAGTGGAATGAATATACTTTCAAAGAATACAAATGGTTTAGTATTTCTCTCCACTCTTCAATTAATTCAGCCCAGCTTCTGCATACAGATAACCCTTGCCATCTTGACATTGCCCTCTTGCCCAGTGCCTCATAGTGGGAAAGCTCCTTCCCATTTTCACATACAATGAGGCTGCTTATGGCTGTAAATATCTCAGCCAGGTGTTATTCAGCTGAAAAAGATATCTCCATGGTATTTTTCCTGATGCCACATGGATACTTATACATGCTGCTTTCATCTGTGACTAACTGCTTGCAACTTCAGCGAGGCACTGGAAGCAGCCTCGCTGGGAACATTTGGTGTCCTGACTCATGGGTGCTGGAATGAGCGAATAGCAAAAAGCTGATACATCCGGAAGAGCCTGAGGCTGAATTCTGAAATTCAATTTCCATTCCTTTGGACTACTAGAGAGCTAAATTGAGCTATACAAAAGTCACCAAAGACTCAAAAAAGACATCTAGATCTTTTTTTTTCCAGAGTAATCTAAGTAGCCAAGAGAAGCTGTTAGGAAGGATACTCATAGAAAAGGACTGATAACGATATCTAGATTTTTTTTTTACCTTTTTTTTTTCCCCAATGCAGACTATAGAAAAGACTAAATTTAACCTACATTCTGCCTTGGGATCTTTTTTGTCCATCTCTGTGACAGCAGAAATTTACCCAAATAGCATAAAATTGATGGGTAAGTATGGAGTAGCTACAATGAAACTAAACTATTTTTCAACAAAGCATGAAAATTTTTCTATTTGAACAAAATCACATGCCTAAAGAGTCCTTTATATTGCTTATCACAGATGAGCTCAACCTTTTAAAAACAGGCTTCTTCTTAAGAGTACAACACAGAGAAAAAAACCCCAAAGGTTCCCAGAGCCACTCTTACTGCTTTGGAAATGCCGAATTATGCAGGATATTGTAGCAGAGAACCATATTTGAAGAAAATATACTTTTAGGATTTTTAAGGATAAGTTATTTAGAAGTTAATTTTCTGTCCCCTCTATTCTGAGGCTTACATGTCTCTGATAAAAATACGGGATATGTATTTTTCTTCTTTTACAGCTCCCTCTAAACATAGAGTCAAATTCTTATTTTATTTTAGCTTTATTCTCAAGTTTCCTGCTTTTTCCTTAACTTTTAGCCTAACATAACCTCAGCAATTTCAATGCTGTTAGACCTGAACTACACATATGTACAGGATAGAAGAATCCAACACCTTTTAACAGAAGTCACACTCCATTTGCCACGTCCTTCAGAGTCTGATGCTAGGCTTTTCCCTCACCTAATGAAATTAGCCAAACATTTCCTAATTCCAGCTTAATTGAGTAGTTCTTCATGAAAATCTGTGTGACCCTATCATTCTGCCCTAATAAATATTTCCTAGCAAGGTTTGTCTCTGGGAAATATACTCAAAAAACAAAGCTTGAAATGAAGTCAGAATGACCTAATTTCAAATGATCTGTCAAATTTCAGCCACTAACTTGGGCTCCTAGCTACAGATTTGTTCACATTTTTCACTAACCTACAAATTATTTGGTTCACACTTTAAGTTTATTCCATCTCCTGACTGAAGGCAAGTAAAAATAAGAGCCTTTTAAGGTTCCACTTGGCCATTTTCCTGGGAAGCAGATTTGTAGCAGTAGCTAACCCATTTTTCAACAGCATGAATTCTCACTGCCCTGATTATTATGTGCTCATTTGCACTAATTCAAAGTCAGTTCACAAAACTAACACAATCTAATTTGGTAACAATACCTATCCACCTATAAACTGAAACAAATTATCAGACAATGTTCGGCTGTGTAGAGAGTCAGACTTGGAAGCATCTTTCGAAAACAAATATTTTTTGTTATTTTAGAAAAATCTAAGATGAATGACAAGGCTACCGTTGCCAAAACAGGGTGTCTTGCATTCTCTGGGAAAAAAACAAAGTTAAATCTCTGTGGCCCTGTTTTTCTTCCAAAGATATAAACCCTACTATTCTTATTGATTGAAAATCAGGAAAATCCCATTCTAAATTAAATACTATCTTTCTAATGCACTTCTATCTGAATGCAGTAAAAGTTCATCCAGTGAAATATAAAAGCAATATTCTGGAAAAATTTGAGTAGCTGATAAAAGACACGAACTATTACATTCCTCAAACTGTTTGACACAAGCAGCTTTTTAAAACCAAGCAAACTTCAATATCACAAGCAACTTGATATGATTCCTCTTACCTAGCTCCATGAGACAACGTCCAAAGAAGTCAGACAGATTCTAAGAGTCAACAGTCTGGGTTATATTTCCTCAGCAGCACCATGGACTCATGTTAAGAAATGTTACTAGTGATATTCTGCTAGCACAGGCACTCCAGCTAATCTCAGATGCCATTGTCCTACACAGTGTAGGAAAAGTGATATTCTAAATGATACATGCTTATGCTGTGTATAGCTTTCTTTTATTAATGCCTATCCTCAGCCACAAAAGCTGCTCCTGTGTAGTTGCCAGAGATTCATTGCATTGTACTTCCCTTAACTAACTCCACCAAGCAAGCTGAAAGTGGAATGATCTGTAGCATTTGACTGCCAAACTTTCAATTATCATTATGGTTTTAAAAAAAGCCAGTGCTATTTTGAGTGCAGTTACAATAGCACGCCACCTGTGAATAGCTGGTTGGAACGCCACGCCGACAAAGCCTCATTGGCTTGTATGAACTAAATTTTCACCCTCCAGCAATAACCTAAACTATTCAGAGATGAAACTCACTTGTCCTTCACTGCTCTCTAAAGCTACATCTGTACACTAGCTATCTTTTCAAGCATTTTTCAAACACTTTCTCAAGAATGTAAAATAATTAAGGTCACATAGATACATACAGACAGATCTATTAACTGACAGTGCTCTCAGGTGAAAGTGATTATCATGATCTACACCATTTTGACGGGCCATTTCCATGACCATATTTCTCTGTCAGATTTATTTATTTCTACCAATAGAGAAATCTACCACTCCATTACCACCATTAGTGCCTGTCTAGAGCAGTGAACATATTTGAAGTAAATCAAGATGCTGATGAGTATTTTTCTGACATCTGATGGGTGGCAATGCTTTCGAAGTTCTAAGTCAGTGATACTTTAAATTCGGGATTCTGTCTCACAAAGACATATGCACTGTCTTGGTTTGTCTTTCCAGGAAGTACTCACTCTGCATAAAATTAAACACATCTCACAGCTCTAGTAGATCTCTCCAGCTGAACACTTATCAGGTTGATATATTTTACCCTAGTACAGGTCCATCTCTTCTTATGCTTCCCTTGCTTAACGTGATTTCCCCAGATTTCCTGACAACATTTCCCAGCAATAAAACCACACAATTTCACTGATCAGTATCATCCACTGCCGCCTCTGCAGCAGCTTTAGTTTGTCCATAGGAGGAGTGGCTGCGGTTGTTTAGCCAGAAAAAAAGCAGGCTCAGGGTAGAGCTTCTTGCTGTCTACAACCATCTCAAAGAAGGTTAGAGCAAGATTGTGTGGAGGGGATGGGGGTGTGTGTGTCAGACTCTTCTTCCAGGTAACAAGAGACAAGACAAGAGGGAATGGTCCCAAGTTGCAAGGAGGGAGGTTTAGATTAGACATTTAGAGAAATTACTCCATGCATGTTGTCAAGCATTGAAACAGACTGCTCAGGGAAGTAGTGGGATCACCATCCCTAGAAGTGTTCAAAAGACACGTGTTCATGGCACCTGAGGGCATGGTTTAGCGGTGAACAAGGTGACAGTGCCGGGTTGGTGGTTGGACTTGATGATCCTAGGAAGTACTTTCCAACCTTAATGATTCTATGATTCTAATATATCCAGTTGTCTACACACATATTTCCTAGACTGTGATAACATATTTAAGTCTTTCTGAAGGCCATTACTAACCTGTAAAAAGGTACTTTTATAGATAAGAAGCTAAATTCCTTCACAAATACCATGAGCTTAAGTAGCAATCTTATAGTGATTGTGTGCCTTAACTTTTTGATACTGCTTCAAGTATGTTTTGATGCATACCTGAAGTTTCCCTGAAATTGAATTATAAATTCTATCATTCTTTTTGTCTTTTTATACTGCAGTCATATAATATCGCAATTTCAGGACAGAAAACATCAGTATAGACCTTCTAGAGTGTATTGATTTTTTTTTTAATAACTTTAGTTTCTTTTTTGGATTGTAACTGATATAGTGGGCTGGTACATCCTTTTCTAACCTGTTCACAAAACACATGCAACTTCTGCTCTCAGCTCAAGGCCAATCAAAGCTAAAATAAGGAAATAACGTCTCAGAAGTACAATTGAAACCTGCAGGCCTTAAATCTGCCCTATTTCAGTCCACCTGTCTCATGAAGTAGCATTACTGACAGCAAAAGGACCACAGGAGTTAAAAAAGAGGGAGCAATAGCATAGCAATTTCTGCCTCATTCCCCTATCATGTTTAGCCAACAGGAGCTGACCGTCTGCTTTTGAGAAAACAGCAAAATGGAGATAAGGCAAACTCGAGTTCAGGTGCTTGTCTGTATCTATGAAGTCATTTTAAGGGGGTCTTAATATTATTGTTGACCGAGATACTAAACTGACACTTTAACAAATTATCTGTTTTAAACTGTTGGAACATGCATTGTTGAATTTCAGAGTCAGTGAACAAGAAGCCATAAACATTCTTGTAACACAACTTAATCATTTCATATGCTGTGTTCATAGACTTCAAATAACAGTATTTGTTTATGGTTGGTTCAGATTCATGCTTATCTTCAAAACCAGACTATGGCATTCTCTTTTATTTATTTAATTCTTACACAGAAAACTTATTTGGAACATAATATTTCTGAAAAATCTGCATTCTGCAATATTTTCCCAGAATCAGAAAAAAATCCCATGGCTAATTCTCTTTCTCTTCTGAACTCAAGAGCAGAGGTCCTGTGTCTGTTCACAGCTCATAAATAAAAGGATAACATTCAAACATTGAGATTTAAGCATAGCATGTTCAAGTTTTTCTTCAGTTCTGATATCACTCGATTTTTCTGTTTGTCTCACTCTAGCTTCTCTAAAGTGTGAAGTCCATCCTTTGTGCTCTGTAAATCATTATAATACTTGATGCTGTTGTTACTAATTATTTCAATGAATTGTACAGTGTTGCTCTGGAAGTCTCATAATGCAAACTACTATTTTTCAGCTACTTTTGTATTTATGTTTCTTCTTCCCTTTCTAAAAGTCCTAAACCATATCGTGGTGTTTAAAGTGTGTTATTTGCGCTATATAGACAGAGGTTCACCTACTTTAGCGTGAAGTTTGCTTGATCTTGATAAAATTACTATAGCTAGTATAAAATTACATCTGACTTTCAAGTTGCATCTGGGAGATGTAAGACTTCTTAATTTTTTTTCAGCTCAACAGCAGATAAAGACTTCTTTTATTTCTCCTAGATTTTCTTCTTCCTTTTCCTTCCCTCTATCCTCCTTCTCCATCACACCTGACTATGACAAAGGTGTACCCGGAAGCGCAATAGGAAAACCACTTGAAAAGCACATGTAAATATGTCAACATGGACACAGACCTCTCCCTTGGTTCATTAGCTGTTTCCTTAGCCCTGCAATACCACCCCAGTAAACCAACACTATGTGCCAGTTTATGTTTTTTAAATCATTTCTCCCTTCTTTCCTCTTCTAGCATGTCAACTCTTTTCATTACTTACTCTCTTTCACTTAAAGTATGTAGCACCAGTGACCACTTTTCCAGTGGTCTCTACTGTAATTCCCCACTATACCACAATAATGCCTAATTAAATCTTCTACTTTCCTCTACCATATGCTGCACATTTGATGGAACAAAAGATGATGTAAGGCTCAGTGAGCAACAGATGCTTATTCACACAAAAGTCAGATAGACAAGTAGACAAATATTAGAAAAAATAAATAGATTAGATAAAAAAATAGCAAATATTTCTTCCCTAATATTTAAAAAATACTACAGAAACAACCAGGTGCACAGAACCTGAAGAAAACTTATTTGCAAATATCACAACTGTGAGGTTTAGAACTTGAAACCTCCTGTCACTTTGGTATAATACAGAGCAAATTCTTCTGCCTCTCGGAGAGCTCTGCACAGCTCTCAGCCTGATCTTCCTGATCCTTACATTTGTGCTGCTAATCAGGCATGTTTCTTATGTTTGTCATTCATTCTCCTTAGTAACCAGGGTACAAGCAAAGGAAGGAAATCTCATATGGATATGTTCATTGAAGATTCCCTAAAAAAGATTAATGCTTCATAGTATCAACTGCATTGAATTAAGGCTAACTCTTGGCATTGCATTTTCTTTTGTGAGTGTCATGTCCTTAAGTCGTGCTCTTTAGAGGCAATTTGGAGAAAATTCTTACAGTAGAAAGAAAGAGGCAAATACTCATTCTCTTTGCTTCTGAGGAACACAAGAAAATATAAACCTTACCAAAGCAAAAAGAATCAAGGTTTAAAAAAAGTAATTTTAGCAAATTTTCACAATCTTTAAATAATTTGGGTCACCTTGAGCTTTTGAGAGACACTATAATTTTTATTTCAGAGGGTTAGGTAAACTGTTAGTCTCCGTTCTGTTCTTGTTTTGGGTTTCAATCAGAAGAGTTCAAAGAGTCATGGATACAATCATGGAAAGAGATGTAGAGAAAATTAAAATTAAAAGATCAATAAGGACTCAAAAAGCTAGAATAAAGCCAGTAAAATATGGTCTTATGCTCACTTGGATTACTTTTAAGGATAACCTTAAGGAACTTTAGGATAATCTTATTACAGTTGCCTGGGTAGGAAAGGATATGTAAATGGAAGACTATAGGCTCATTGCTACATCTTTCACTTTTGTTTGACTTTCCCCATGCCATTGTTACTATTCAACTTTTAACTGTCCCCCTTCTATGAACAACTGCCTGGAGACAATTAGAGAGGTGTTTGTTCTTTTTGTGCCCACGCTTTTCTGTGTGTGACCCTGAATGAAAGAGAGGGAGTGGGGAGAAAGAGGAAAGAGGGAAGAAAATCACCTCTTAATGTGGTCTTTCAGTATTTTCACATGTTTGCTTAATAATACTGACAGTGAGGGCAGAATAAGTTGAGTGTTGAACTGCTCTCAGTACTGTCAGAGAACAAGCATATGCACACAGGCAATTAGAGGATAGTAGCTGGCACCCTGCACATCTGTATTCTACTTGACATTGAACTAATTTACTCATTAAACCAAAGCCTAGAGAAATAGGTTTGCAGACAAACTAGGCAGAAAGGACTCATTGATAGATAAGCAAATAGCTGAAATTTTTCTTAAAACACCCCTAGTACTGAAATCCAGACTGCTGATAAAGATAAGTTTGTTTTTAAGTGTGGGTTAAAAGGAAGTCACTGAGTGGTAACAAAATACAAAGAATATTATGCAGGATAATACCATTTACTAAGAAGGGGAACCATGTACATCTTGAGCGATTCGGTTCTTTAGATTTCTTAATCCTTGTTTTCGCATGGAAAAATAATTTGAATTTATATTCCTTGGCACGTAGCAAATGTAGTATTTTAACTCACAAAGTCTCATTGCAAACAACAGCCCCACCTCTTTTAGACATCTAAACCTGCAGAATGTCTGTGGAAAGCAACCAAAGGCATAGCAATCAAGAACCTCCACTGCGCAGAAGGCTCTGATGCAGAGATGTCCTGCAGAGGCACTCCACTTCTCAAACATATTTTGAAGTACCATATAGCTTTTTTCCTAACACAAAATCAGGAGAAAAGGCAAAGGGAGATCAGCAGCACATCTATAACATGATGGATTCATAGCCCTACTTTCCTCAGAGCACAGAAACACCTGATCTGCAGTTCTTGTGGCTGACTTGCTGTCCGAGTAACCAGAGAGAAATTAATCTCATTTAATTTTAGCTACCTAGCCTAACCTCCCATCTTTCTTAGATATGTCACCTTAGGCTCCCTTCACACATTTATTTGCGCTATCACAAATGCCCATAGTAGAGGAAGATGGATGATTCTTTGGAAATGTTTTTCTTTCCCTCTTTGAAACACAGTGTTTAACTAAGACTTTGAAGTCTAACTTCTAGACATTAAAGCTAGAATTGATGAATCTCTCCCTAATTAATGGAGAGAGTGCAGAAACTCCAGAGGGTAATTCAACCCATCTATTTTAAATGCCTATTTAGAGAAGAGAGGAAACCATTTCTCCCCATTAACTACGCAGGGAGCCAAGTTAACTTGCTTAACCAGACACTTAGCGTTCGGACAGTAAAAGTTGCTAAGACGAATTACATCCCAAGTGTTCTGCAGCCCATAAGGGGATTTCTTTCTATCCCTTCAAATCCTAGCAAAACCCCTCATAAAGCTTGTTTACTCAGACTTTAGAGAAGAGTCATGATTTAGCTCTCTGCCAGTGAAACAAGTATAATTCAGTGATGCCTGGTGATTCTTTTTTTCTTTTTACCTTTTTTTTTTCCCAGACAAGGGAAAACAACTCCAAGCTAAATGTCACTTCTAAGATCTACTAGGTCATCTTCAGCCCCTGGATCAATACATAGGTGGAATACAATTGTAAAGGTCACATTGGAAAATTCCCTCTTCATAAAAAAATTCAGTATGGAAAAAAAGGTAATTTACCTCGTTCTTATCCAAGGCCACTATTTCAATGCACTTTCATGTTAGCAAATCTAATTCTTTTATGAGTGATCAGCATCTTTTAGGTTGAAGTGCAAAATACTGAAGGAAACATAATTTGTTTGCAAATTCTGTTCATAACTGGAATTCAAAAGTGATTTAACTGACTCCACTTGTATTATATTTTACAGTACTCAGACGTTCCAAAAGGACACTGTCCTATTGCTTTTTTACATTAAGAAAAGATAGGTAATTTTATGTTTTTATTAACTCAATATGGCCAATTACCAGCCTAAAGCATGTAGTAACCTTAAATACAAATTCAAGATGCAGAACATCATTAAACTCCAGGTAAAATTCTTCATTATAATATAGGAAAGTTAATCTTTGAGAAGGTGCTTTTAACTTTTGCTGTCAGTGTGTGTTTGGTTCCTCACAAATAAAGGTGATGTTTTTCTGTAAGCAAATTGTTTTGCCTTTTTGGAGAAAACTGACCTGAGAAATAAATCTCCGGGGGAATAACGGAAATCTATGAAATTAATAGACACTCACTAACCCTCAAAAAGCCTGAAATAAACACACTTGATTTCCTAGATCCAGGAAGTTCTAGGATACCATACTTGATCCCTAAATTAACAAAACAGAAAACAGGTTGCATGCTCATAATTTTTTTATTGAGTAAAGCCATCCATCCAGGTTTTCATACAAGATTTTCTTGTAAACTCCATTATATAAATATAGTATTACAGATATTACAGAGAGAAAGCATCACATGGTAGTCAGTCTAAACTTCCTGTAATAGCCAGTCGAGTTTCCAGTACAGAAATATTTGAGATGTTTATAACATTCTTATTTTAATGTATCTTGAATTCTGATCTTTTCTGTGGATTCTTGATCCAGACTGTTTTAATGTCCTCAAGTGCTCTGCAGCTTCTACATTTTAAAAGTTAAAAGATGCATGAAAACATATAATCTTCTGTCTATTAAAGCAAAAAACAAATGCAAATAGTGATAGGCATTTTTCCAAAACAGCTATTCCCTGGATACCTCTTGGACACAGTGAACTTATTAATTATGCTTTTAATGCTAATTTTGTTGATTTTGTAAAAAAAAAAAAAACAAACTTAGAAAAGTAGATGCTATGTAGAGAGAACACTTATACTGCTCAATAAGATAGTTAACCCTTTTCTCTAATGCTCATTCGAAATGTCTATTTCAGCTTGATCTTAATGCCAGCCACAAGCAAAATTATGAGTTACTGCTGCTTATTCTTGCTGATGATCTCAAGGAACTGATTCAACTGCTAGTGACTGCCAGAACATGGGAACATCTTGTACATGGAAACATCTTACAGCCAGGCCAGACAGAGCAAAATGTATCCAGTTCTAGGGTGGGAAACCACAAGGGATTATTTTAAGCCAGTCGATTGCTTTCCTTTCATGAAGTGCTAAATGAACATGCCCCAGAGTATGTTCCAGAAAGTTTCACCTGAAATGTTATGTCCACGGAATGTCACCTACAAGGAAGCAGTTAGTGCTGCACCTGTTTCAAAAGGCAGCACTATGGAAAGTGCCTCCACTTGGTAAAGGTGGTATGTGTGCTCTTTCGCTCTTTGAATGGTGAGCTTCTGCAAGAGGAGAGTAGTTCCGGCAAGCAATCAGTTCTTCTCAGGGAAGTGACTATTAGAAGAAGAAAAAAATCAGCCTTTGTGGGAGATTTCTCTTGACAGAAATATTGCCTAAAAAACTTTGGACTCACCTTGTCTGTGACAGCCTTTTGGAAAACATTTGGGTAAAAGGGTTTTTATTAATACAGCCAAACTGGGTAAATGGTAAGTAGGTATTTTCTTCATTACAGAAGGGAAGAAAACAATATTGCACCTGTTCACAAACTGTGATAAAGATTTTGACATTCAGTAAATCTTTGAAAAGTAATGTGTAAGGAATGATTTCTCCAAACAGTTTTCTATTGTCACTATTTTATATAGCGAGTGCAGAACTTCTTTTAATATGCTGCTTAACCAGGAATGCAAACCAAATGAAATATTCTTTTTTTACATTATAATACCTTTTAAGCTGCCCATCAATTGTCTTTTTATAGCTAAAAAGAAAGCAGAAATACTTTATCACAAAATCCTTTGCCCCTGCATGTAAGACTGATCACATCCAAACAGAACGCAAAACCTGACATGATGTCAACTTGAAGTGAGTTGTTTACAAGCACAAAATCCCTAGTACTAAGTCAGCTAAGCAGCTCAGGTTTATGTTAAAGGGATCTTGTAGGGGTTTGGGTTCTTC